>CAUJNA010000165.1:0-40000 GCA_963377175.1 Effrenium voratum
GCCCGCCGAGAAGAAAGAGCGGGACTTCATCAAGATAGAGGAGGATCCGAAGTTCGCCCCATCCTCCAAGCCAGGCCTATTTCTGGGCTATCGGTTAGAACCAGGGGGGCTGTGGAAGGGCGACTATCTCGTTGCTGATCTGAGCACATCCAGAGGGGTTTCAGGAAACCAAGTATACACCAGGTCAAACGTATCTGGAAGAACCCTGAGGAGCTACGTGTTCCCGATGTTGGCATCATATGATGCTAGGACTCGGACCATTCGGGAGGCGTTAGCTGACCGAAGGGCCGACATGAAGCCGAGTAAGAAGATCAGGGATGAATTCGACTTTGATGAAGGTCGATTTGATGATCCTGATGATGATGATGATGACCAACAGGACGAGGGGGGCGGTAGCTCTTCCAAGTCTGATGGGGCCATCCAGAGCAAGGCTGTCCAAGGGAGTGGCGACGCGTGCGTCTCGGATTACTGGGAGCGGCACGACGAGGACAGCGCCTGGTATCGCATCCACGTTGAGGTGCGGAAGAAGTTCTTCGGGACGACGAACGAGGACCTTCCTCCAGGGGGTCCTTCGCATGAGGAGCTCGACACCGTTAGGGTCACGCACATGCGGGGGCTTGATGCCGTTGGAAATTGGGTGAGAGATGATCGTCATCACGACGCTCCCAATCATCGGCACTTCACGCGTGGATTTTGGACTGGTGTGACCATTCTCTTTGATAAGGGATGTGCTCCCCACGGTAGGTTTAAGCCAAAGGAGGAAGGAGCCGAACCTGCCGGAGGTCCAAAGAAGGGTCATAAGCTGCACGGAGACAGGATCGACTATGGCCAATCCGCCGATAGGCGTGAGCGGCCATACGCAGGCACCGGAAAACCCAACTCAATTGATGCGGATAGTTGGAGACAGATGTCCACCCGGTCTCGGGAGATATATGTTCAAACCGAAAGGGAGTTATCCCTAAGGGAAGAAAGACGCCGCGAACATCCTGAGAGGGACCCGGCTGCTCCAGCGCCTGGCCGCAAGCTCCTCATCGAGTTTGCGTGTGAACCTGACTCGCGCTTGTCCGCAGTGATGATGGAGTGTGGAGGCGATGCAATTCGCGTTCACGTTGGCTCATTTGACATCACTAAAGCCAAAGACGTTAGTCGGCGTATTGGGATCATCGAGGATAATCCTGGGTGTGACCTGTGGGCGTCAATTCCGTGCGGACCGTGGAGTACATGGCAGTATGTCAACCTTTCAATCCACGGTGCTGAGTTTGCATCACACCTGAATGATCTTAGAAGGAATTCTCAGGTTATGTTTGCGGCGTTCCTGCGGGCCTCCCGAGCCGTTAGGCGAGGAGGGGGCAGGGTTGCATTTGAGTGGCCTAGACACTGTCTTGGATGGAAGCAACCGTTCATGCAGAGGTTTCTTGCTGATCCTGATGTCGAAACCGTTGATTTCGACGGCTGTGATTTCGGGATGCAGGACAAGGACGGTGTGCCAATCAGGAAGCAGTGGAAGGTTGCGACGACCTCCAAGGAGCTCATTGATGAGCTGTCAGGTCGGAAGTGCAAGCACGAGAAGGGATACCTTCATGCACGCATTGAGGGGTCAGTCACCCCAACGACTGCCCTCTATCCGAGTGAAATGTGTGAGGCAATCGTTGGAGCGTGGTACCCGAACGGCACTTTCAAGAAGGTCGCGAATGCAATGCCGGTCGAGGTTGACCCGGTTGAACAGCGATGGAAGACGAAGCCGAATACCTTGTACGTCAGTCTTAACAGTGAGGCTGCCAAGATCCCGACGCGGGCTACTTCGGGAAGTGCGGGTTTGGATACCTATGCCTCTGAGGAAGCATGTATTCCCGCAGGGGGGTCAGGCTTGGTCAACACCGGAATCTCGATAGAGATGCCCGCTGGGGTATATGCTAGGATAGCTCCCAGGTCAGGACTAGCCGTGAAGAATAGGATCGCTGTAGGCGGTGGGGTCATTGATCCCGACTACGACGGAGAGATCAAGGTAATCCTTTTCAATCATGGGGATGAGGACTTCGTCGTGAATCCTGGGGACCGCATTGCGCAGATCGTGCTGGAGCGTGTTATGCTCATTGACGCGTCGATCGTCCCTAGGAAAGCCAAGCGGGGAACCGATAGGGGATCCACGGGTTTCGGAAGCACTGGTGTAGCTGCTGCTGCCCCTACGATTGGATCTGATAGAAAGACCTTTGAGTTCTCTATGCCCAGGGGGGAGGTATCCCTACCTCATCGGCCAAAGAGCTCGGGTGTTTTTCCTCCCTTGTACGCCTGTGTCGCTAGGCCTGTGAACAAGAAGGAACAAGCTGGGAATGCCAAGGCTAAGGCCGCTCTTCAGAAGGAGTGGGACAAGTTAACGTCGCAAGGATGCTGGGACTTGTCAACTGTCCAAGAGTGGCATGATGTTGCGGCCAAGGCACGTAAGGAAGGGGAGAAGATCCATGTTGGTAGAATTTTCGACATTTGTGTCGAGAAGAATCACGAGCTGCCGGAGGACGATCCAAATCGCAAGTATAAAGGGCGAGTCGTGTTCGAGGGATGTTTCGTCCGTGATGAGATCGGGCATTGGGCCCTGTTCTCCGAGAACACCTCCTGCCCCGCTACTATGGCGGCGGGTAAGATGGGTGATGCTCACGGGTTACTCCCAGGGAATCTTCTGGAAGTGAGTGATGGGGAGTCCGCGTACACCCAGGCCCGCTTGAAGGGAAAGAAGACTTGGGTGAGAATTCCTCGTGACCAGTGGCCACCTGGGTGGTTCGATAGCAGCGGAAATCCCAGGTATAAGGACCCAGTCGTTGTCCTCGTGCTCGCACTATACGGGCATCCGGACGCTGGTACCTTTTGGGAGCAGCGCTGAAGAAAGTCGGTTACGTCAAGGTGAAGGATTGCCAGCGTGTTTAGGCACGAGGAGCTTGACCTCTTCCTTGTCGTGTACGTGGATGACTTCAAGATGAGTGGGCCGGCGAAGAATATCGCAGAAGGATGGGCGCTGATCTCAAATGTCATCAAAATGGAGGAACCAAGGCAGCTCAAGAGATATCTTGGCTGCGAGCACGAATTCACGCAGCAAGTGGTTAAGGGTCACTTTGACCCGAGACTGGCGTGGACAGTCGGCAATCCTCCTGATAAGGAGCAACCCGACTTGAGGTTTGGTCCAGAGGGGTTACTCTCTAAGGACATCCCCAAGCCGGAAACCACAATAAGGTTCATCAAGTACAGCGAAAGTAGTTTCATGCAGGCATGTGTCGATAGATACATTGAGCTGTGTCAGGGGAAGTACCCGAAGAAGCTGCAGAAGGTTGAAACTCCGTTTCTGGACGAGAGCAAGCCAGAGTTTGACGAGAATTCCGTCAATCCTGAATTTGACAAGCTCTTCAACCAGGCGATGGACATGGAGACCATCAACGCACAGCCAGGATGCCTCGGGAATGACGCGGCGGCGGTGCTGATGAAAGTTCTCTACGGGGCTCGGATGGGCAGGTATGACCTTATTCGTCCCGTGCAGGCGTTAGCCAGCCGGGTCACGAAGTGGAATCATCTGTGTGACCGCAAGCTCCACAGGCTAATCTCATACGTGAACTCTACACTTGACCTTCATTTGTATGGTTGGGTGGGCGATAGCCCAGAGTTCATTGAGTTGGTTGCTTACTGTGATGCGGATTTGGCTGGGGATCGTACCGATTCCAAGAGCACTTCGGGAGTGCTTATTTGCCTTGTGGGTCCTAGAACCTACATGCCCATCACTGGAGTAAGCAAGAAGCAGACTTCAGTTTCGAAGTCGACTCCTGAAGCGGAGATCGTTGCTCTCGACCAGGCGAGTCCCAGTGCGGGCCAGGCAAAAGCTCCCCCTCTGGCCTCCCGCTATGCTGCACGTGCAAGGAGACCCCCCGCCAATAACTGTCTCCCCGGGCAAGCGGCCACCACGTAACTGCCATGCCGGAACGTGTCAAACCAGGAACAACTCCCACCATGACGCACACAAGTCTAGGACCCCCGCGCAATTGACAACACACATGGCTCCACGAACGTTTTCACGATGAATTTTTCGGGTTCGTTGCGTGCCCGTCACACTACCAAGGTGCAGACATATTCCTAAGGCCTGCATTGACAAGGTCGTGTGGAATAGAAATCTGCACACCCTTGGTATGTTTCTGCCGGGATACCTGCAGGAATATTTGGCCCAACCCACCCAACCCGGTCTTAAGCCCCCTGCCGCTCCTGGGCTGCCCCCGCTTAGGGGGGTACGCATGGAATCAAGTGCAAAATCCGGTTTCAATCGGCTCATTGAGAGGTTACTCTCTGAGTACGAGGGAATCGTGATTGACGAGGAAAAAGGAGGGAAAAGATGCGAGAAAACTATTATTGCGGATCAGGCCATAGCCGATGTTCTTGCTTATAGTGATCTTTGCAGGGTTGTCACGCTTCAAGTTGCTCCTGGTTACAGGAATCACATCATACGATCTGGTAGGATTGAAGGCGATAGCCTTTGTTATGTTGTGCTTGTTCTTAATGATCTTGCACCCGATAGGGTTGATTCCAGGACTGGGAAGTGGGGACAGACCAGAAAGCTCAGGGATAGGACCGAGGCTGCCGTTAGGCAAAGGTTCAACTTGGCTTGTGATGCTCGGACCAGTGGATGTGTTCCGATCATTCTCTATCGACCCAAATGCAATATCTTGAAGGAAGGTGAGGTTGAAGGAATTGCCACCCCGCATGGGTTTGATTGCAGGTCTGTTTGCGCTTGCCAATGTGGTCTCAAGAGGCATGGGATTGTGTTTAGGTGTTTTTCTTCTAAGTCTTTCAATTCAATTTGGAGTACTTGCAAGATGCGAGGAGGGGATACTCTCTCTCAGCACGACCGATTGCTTGCTGTTGGGAAGTGGTTGAACAACTTCGTTGCCGCGTAGCTTTTGCTTGATCAAGTTGGCTCACACCGCGGGCAACCGCACCACATTCACAGGCGACTCAGTGCGCTTACTGACCAGAACTGAAGCATGAGGCAGATATGCCTGTCACTAAGGTTTTCTTCTGCTTCGTGAAGGACGGATTCTGTCCATTATCCATCTTCTAGGTTCTTGCTTTAGGGAAAGGGTTTCTGGCCGGTAGGCTGAGCCTTCTGAGGGACAGGGGAATTCTGGCCGGTAGGCTGGGTTCCCGGTTCCTCCGTGGTTCCGTGGCCGGTGGCCCGAACCTGCTGACGCATGGCGGCAGCTGGCGGAATGGGCCTGGGGCGCTGCATGGCGACGCCTCCGCGGCCGTCCTGGGACCTGGAGATGGGTTTGGGTATGGAGAAGCCTAAGGCCGTGGCCAGTTGTTTGCTTGCGGGGTACCGCGAGTGGACGTTTAGGGGGTTTCGGGGACAGGATCCGAGGTTCACCACGATTGATCCAGATATGGAGAGGGCTGATCAGCTGATTGAGGATGACGGTGCCGCAAGGTTCGACGAACTGGTTGGCAGAGTATCCCACATCAGCAAGGACAAGCTCGACAAGTCCCACATGGCGTTGCCGGACCATGAAAAGCTGCTCCGGTACCGAGCGATCAGGACTGCTGCGATAGTGGCGGAGATGAAGCGCCGGGGAGTGGAGGTTACGGAGACAAACGCCGTGCACTTGGCGGCCATACTCTGCGCTGCGGTTCCGACGGACCCTGCTTTCTTGCTTCCCTACCATATTGCGTTCGTGCTTGAGGAGAGCATTGAGAATGGCAAGAGTGCGCTACCCATGGATAGCAGTACGGAGCCGGCGGCCGAACCATGTGGGGGAATGTGGGCTGGAGACCCGAAAGCCTGGCCGGAGTGGAAGTCGGTTCACCCGCAGACTGCCTTGGTAAGGGCGGTCGCTGATCAGGCAGAGGCGGCATTCGGAGATCACCCTCTGTATAGTGGAGATGATTTCGGTGATGCGGAGCACCATTTCAACGCAATCCGTGCCTGGATGAGCGAGAGGCCGAACGCACTGTTCACGCCTCCGGAGTTGGTCGTGGACGCGATGATGCTGACGGAAGGGAGAAACAGGGAGGAGATCGTTAGATGTTCCTCGGGACGAAGGCTTTCGTCGGTCCCGTCGGTCAGGAAGTTCGCGTCGGCTGATAAACCAGGGATGCGAGGGTACCTGCACGCGATGGGACAGATGTCAGGTGTGGTCACGTCCCTGCATGATGCCTTTGACTGGGACCGTAGACAGGTGTTGAGGATCTCGCCCAAGAACCCGGCGAGTACCACTGATGTGGAAATTGGTCCCGACGATGGATGGGCATTCTTCGAGTTGGCCATCAATTTCAGGGGCCAGACGGACACTGAAAAGGTCCTTATCCATGGAACTTCGCAATCCTCATTGTGGAGCATTCTGGGTGGTATGCAGGTTACTGCGTCCACCGCGAGTGATGAATGGGTCGGGGTGTGGACATCTTTGAAGGCGGTTGAGGCCCTGGGATACAGCACTCTGTCGCACTACGGTCAGAACACGTGGGCGAGGGTCGCAGTTTGCATTACGCAACCGGACGAGTCTGAGAACTTGTTCAGCGACAATCCCTACCTGAAGGGCGTGAAGCGAGGAGCCCAGCGTGTGTTCCCGAACGCGAGATTGGGGATCTGCGGAATCTGCATCAAGCTCGAGAAGCCTGCAGCGGATTCACAATATGTGGAGCTGTGCAACTCAGGGGGCGATAGCACCCTGCAGTACTACAACCCATTCGTTGAGTGGAATCCGCATGCTCCATCGGTCGTGTGGGCTATGCACAAGTTCTTCCCAGAGAACTACATGGGACCGATAGGTCTATCCGTCGAAGAGGAGAACATGCGTGCTGCTCCAGGGACCCCTCAGGCTGCCGAGGCGGAAGGAGGGGCACTATTCGCCAGGATCGTGCCGAAGTCGAACATGTTCGAGGCCATCCGGGGTGAAACGTTTGAGCTCACCCTCACGAAGGGATACCTTACCGAGATCAAGGACGAGGCAAAGGCCGTTGGTCGGGGTGCTCTCTTCCCGAAGGAGCTTGAGTGTTTTGAGCAAGCTAGGAAGGTGATGCGCCTGATCAGGAGTGGGAAGGTCATCCCGCCAACTCTGGAGCTGCCGAGGGGAGGATACTCCCGTGTGGCGGCTGTGGGACGCATGGGCAGTCGCCGTGTTCGCGGATGTGATGCTGTCCATCTACCCATCCATCGTTCTGCACGAGATGAGTCGCTACCAAGACAAGATGGTAATCTTGCTTCGATGTTTAGCGGCTAGTGGGACAGGTGCTGCGGTGAGGATCGCTGCGGCCTTGGCGGCCGGGTACGGTCCTCCAGTGTTCAAAGAGGATTCCGCGGCTCCGGATGCGACTGTGTTCTACCTGCTGGATCAGACGTTCAACACTGCATCCGCGAAGAACAAGAAAGGGATGGACCCAGCCACGTTGGCGGAGGACATCCTCAAGTGCAGGGCAAAGAACGATCGGTTGAGGGGTTTCTTAGATCAACGGTCGTTCAAGAACTACGAGGTGCATTACGTGACCAGCACTCGTGATAACGAGGAGACATCCCTTCGGATGATGGTTGACAAGGCGTACGAGCTGATGGACAAGCGGGCTGACGACTGCATCCAGAAGTACGGCAATGCAGATGCCGCCAAACACGACCTGTATGTTTTTGGTTTCCGTGGCTCCTACCTGTATAGGTGGGAGAGGAATGCATGGAGGGCCAGAAGTGATGCGGCGACCGTGTGGAGTAAGGATGTGGAGTCGCTGATCGCGCTCAACAACAAGGTCAAGGTGATGGTTTGCGGCCCGGGGCGATCGTTAGATCGAGAGGGCGACCAAGGGGTTCACATGACCAAGGAGATCCAGTATAGGATGGGCGATCTCCGTGCGAACCTGATCCCAGTGGTTTCAGCAGACGCTGTGTCATGGGGTGAAGTTGACAGCTACGGCAGGAATCGGCCGGTCCAAAGAGCATGGGCTGTGGTGCCGCCCTACCTCGCGGCTGTCCCGGACTTTTTCTCCCTGACTAGGACTACATGGTCTGGTTCTGTTACGTTGCACATCAGGGACAACATCCTCAAGCTTCTGAAGGAGGGTACTTCTTCGAAGATGGGTGATGGCGGATCGATGTCTGAGTCTGAGGATGTCGACATGACAGGTGCCGCTCTGGGAGGACCGCCGGTAGGCGTTACCCCTGGTGGGCACTCATCTGACGCAGGTCAGCATGCGGGAGGTCAGACCGCTGCCCCGAAAGCACCTCCTAAGGCGTTAGTCACGAAGGAGATGCTGGCATCGGTGAGACCAAAGTCTCCGCCGAACCCACCTCGGAGTCCGAGGGTTTCTTCACCCCAGGTCACGGCGACCGAAGTTGGGAATCGATGGTCATCGAATCTTCGAACGCCTAGAGCGACGATTGAGGAGGAGAACACGGGTGGCTCCGCCGAGGTCGATGATCTCCTACCCGATAGGGAAGGGGTCGATCTCCCTACGGATACCTTCAACGATGGTGGGGATCCGACCGAGGCCGAGGTGTTGGAGTCCACCGGAGACGTTGAGATGGAGCCGGAGAAGGAAGCCGAGGTTCCCGAGGTAGGTGAGGAGGAGACTCCCGGTAGGGAAGCTGAGGTGCCTCAGGCCACTACGACTACGACAGAGCCGTCGGTGGAATCGCCTGCGGCAAAGCGAGCGGCGTCGCCCGTTAGGGAGGAACGCAGGGCTCGAGAACCTGTTGGTGGTCAGAAGAAGGAGGAGGCGTCGGGTGCAGGTGGCCCGGGTGTGCCTATCTCCTATGCTCCGAAGTACACGGACGACGACGGGGACCTGCGGGATACTGCAGCGACCCCGAAGGCGGCTTCAACCCAGGAGTCTCGAGGGGGCATTCACAATTATGCGAACACGCCGTACCCGGAGCACCCGGGAGAGGCGCCCGAGCTGAAGTCAGCGGAAGTTCGGCACCACCGTGAGCATAGTTCCTATCAATCCACGAGGGGCTCGCGGACATCGGCAAGACCGGCGGAGAGCAGGTCGAAGAGGAGGTTCATCGTTCAGCACATCCTGGCTAGGGAGGCTGGTGAGCCCTTCATCTATGCCGTGATCAGGAACAAGGCAATCACTCAAGAGCGGGTTACCGCGGAGGAGTGGAGGAAGGCGAACGAGACTAGCCACATTGTGGTCCCGAATCGCGATAGCGAGTGGAACGCGGTATTGGAGAGGGCCGTGCATAACGATTACATGTACGGGGCATTGGATGCCTCCCGAGCTGCTGGGAGGATCGATCAGGAGTACATCAATCCTCGAGATCGGAAGTCTACGCCGTGGGGTGTTCAGCAATGGAACATGAAGAAGGTGGCGTCCGAGGCTGCCCATATCCCGTTAGGGATGAGGCAGGACATTCAGGCGAAGTACCATCATGGGCGAGCACCTCCGGGGGACTGGGCAGATATGCCCGATCGGGATGATTACATGGTTCGTGGTGTCGTTAGTGACCCGAACCGCAGGGCGTATGATTGTCTTCGAGCGCCGGGGGTGAGGGCTACCTTGCTGAACGCGCAGACGGGACAATGCATTCCTTTGGACGACCCGACTTGGGTACCGGAGATTGCATCATCGCACTTGCTGGTAGGGACGATCACTGCGATCGCACACGTGGATTCCGCCCTTGGGCGCGCGTGGCGGATGCCCATGTTTCATCCCCAGCTGATGGCGGCGACGGCGATGCTGGAGAAGCTGCAGAAGTATTTCAACGCGCTGAACGAGGCGGTGTTGGGCAAGCGGTTGGGGGCTGCGCCTTTCAGCATGATTGCCGGTCACCTTGCTCCGGAGTTGCGGACTGTCCCAACGAGGGAGCAGATGCCCGACACGCTGGCGCAATCAGCGGCTGAGATTATGCTGTCTCATGTGTCGGCATTGTCCCATTCGGGGTCTACTTCCGATAGGAAGGAGATCCTCGATAGGGATGGGCTCCCGTTCGGGAAGTCATGGTTCGAAGATGACCCAGAAGGAGCCACTTGGCCTGGGCACCACATGGCTGGGGGCGTCGCTGTCCCGCTGAAGCCGAAGACGAAGATCGTGTGGGGAAAGCGACCACATGTGGACGACGAGGGCGATGTGGATCCTGGGGCGAGCTCTTCGGGGCAACCAAGGACCGAGCTGGCCCCCGATAGGGGCGCCGGGTCAGGAAAGGATGATGATGTGACCCTTCCTGACATTGGGAAGCTGTCCGTGACGGAGAAGAGGAAGGACGACATGGACGTGGATCAGGAAGGCTCCAAGAAGGATTCCACCGGGACGAAGGAGCCCACGCCTCGGGGTACTGAGGCTGGGAAGACAGACCCGAGTGAGATTACCAACTTCAAAGGGCTACCTTCGAGGAATACCGGAAGACTGCTCCTGACTATGAGTACAGCGGGGAGGGAGATGATCGAAGGATCCTTCCCAAGAACACTCCGATAGACATGGAGAAGTCGTTGCCGGCCGAGGTAGCGCTCTTGAGTCCGAGGGCAGTGGCCACACAGAAGGAGGCTGAGGAAGCCGAGAGGGCCGCGCTGGAGGCCATCCGCGGGGATTATAGGCTTCCGGATGTGGGTCAAGAGGACAGGGAGAAGGTCGACCCTTACACCGTGACGGACGAAGACTTGGCTGCGTCGGTAGACGCGTTGACTAGGAGGCTGAGCAACATGCCTGAGTGGTCGGGAAATATGATCGACCCTGCAAAGTCTGCTGAGCTGGTCGCGGCGAGATGGGGCGGAAAGGCGAGTTATGACAAGCCTGAGGCTCCTCTGACTGAGGCTGGGATGAAGAGTGCGTCATTGGAGGATCGTGCCTACGCACTATCGCAGCTGAATCAGATGGTGAACTTTCACAAGAAGCACCCTGCTCTGGGCGAGGAGCGCCTCTGGTGAGTGCAGCCGCCCCTAGTGGACCATTTGCTCCTGACCAGTTGGATGAAAGCAGGAAGTTCAGGCCTAGTGGGGCGGCGAGCAAGATGACCTACAATCTTGTGATACTGGATGGGAAGGAGGATTATCTTGCCGATAGGCGAGAGATCAATCCGGAGTTAAGGGAAACGGGAGTTATCCCTGATGAGGCCGTCACTTGCCAGATTGTGGTTCCCTCGAAGACGAGGTTGGGCGAATACCTCCCGAACTACGAGGAGACCGTGGGCACCGTTGCGGGACGGGAGGCGGCGAAGGAGTTGATGAGACTGCTCTCGTGCGATTTCGACGGTTTGGTCATCAATTCAAAGAGAGTCTCGGAGTTATTCGAGGAACGTGTGCTGAAGGAGACCGGACGTGAGGCTGGAAACTGGGTGAAAAGTGACCAGGCCATCTGGTTCCTGAAGGAGATTTCGGGTATGGAGAACGCTGAGATGTCTTGGAAGTTCTTCATTCCGACGCTCAAAGCTTTCCCGATAGGGCAAGTGGAGGCGATGCTCATGGTCATGTACGACGGGGATGGCGTTCTCCTCAAAGAGAGCACCAGGTTGGTTGCCGTTAGGCACACGCGGATCGGACGCGACTTGAGTTACAGTGCCGTTAGGCACAGGTATACTCAGGAAGATGCACCTGGCGGATCTCTGATGTATGAGATGCATTGGAATGAACTCCCCATGGTGGGATACGTCATCATGAAGTTCTCGGACTTTCGGAAGGCGGTTCAGCTCCAAAGGGTGAGGCGAAATGGAAAGGCCATGATCGAGATATTGATCACGAGGCCCGATGTGTACGAGACCATTGGGGATGGTAGGCAGGATGAGGGCCTGATCCCACTTGTGGGAGCCATGGCGCCGGATGCCGAGGTATCGCCTTCGTGGTATGTCAGGGACAGGCTGCGGAACTACTCCGGCAGGTACGTGGTGGTAATGGTGGATCGTCGGGTGCACTGGTCCTTGGTTGGGGACCGTGTGTTTTGACAAGAAGGAAGACTCTTGCCGTTAGGAACGAGATCGAGGGGCACGGCGGATGTGGGGCTTGGAAGGCGGTAGTGTATCATGGGCATGAGACTACACGGTGACTGTCACCCCCGTTAGGGGAGAGCACAAGCGATCACGGGAAGAGATCAGGCTGAATGTGACTGCCACGTTCTGCTTGAGGTGCGCAGAATTGATGCCAAATGGGATGCACTTGTGTCCCGGGTGCGCGCTCCCGGTCTTTTACCCGAACTTTATCCCCAACGCGGAGGAAAAGGACTTCGAAACGTGCCACATCGTGCCGGAGTGGGTGAGGACCATGGGGCAGTTCAAGCCCAGGAGGATTCCCTCCGAAGTGGTCGGAGTCATCAAGAGGAATTTGATTTCCTATTCGATGGCATCCGATCTAAGGATGACGGTGCAGAGCGGCATCAGACTTCCCCCTTATCTTGGTGAAGACAAGGGAGGTGTCGATGCGGCGTGGGATGAGCTGGCGAAGGTGCTCTTCCAATTCTCCTATGTGTCCGGGATTTCGGCCTCGGATGCGTTTGTGGAGAAGTGGGTGGCGAAGCACCTGATCAAGACCAACCAAGTCGATAGATTTGAGTCGGTCACGGAGTACTTCCGGGCCAACCCAAGACACGCTGCTCAGTGGGGTAGGCGTATGACGACTTCCGTTAGGAAGTTCGCTCGTCATGACACGTACTTGTCATTCTATATTCCGATGGCATACGTGATTGGTTCTGCGGCTGGTCATCTGACCCCATTGTACCCGACCCATCGAAAGGACGTGGACATCCTGGAGAGTCATGCGTTGATCTCGCAGCTCAGGAAGTACATGGTATCGGAGACAGGGTACGATGAGAAGAAGAGGTTGAAGGAGGCGATAGCCAAGGTGCAGAAGGCGATCAGCGCCGGACAGTCGGAGCCTCCCGCACCCTTCCGTGACCCGTTCGTCTACGTTAGTGACGAAAGGGTGAGGACGGTTCTTGACGGTCGTCAACCCGAACCATTGAACGTGGACATCGAGGGACTCCAATCGGTGCATCATGCTGCGCCGGGTCCTGGTCCCAAGCAGGAGCCGGTCCCCAAGGGCGGAAAAGGAAAAGGGAAGAAAGGGGAAAAGGGCGGTAAGGGCGGTAGTCCTTCCGGCCCACCACCAAAATCAGGTGAAGTGCCAGGTAAAGGATCTGGTAAGGGCGGTAGCCCATCTGTCCCAAAGGCGAAGGATGATGCTGGACCTGCTCCGATGGAGGTTGATACAGCAGCAGCTCAGCCGAAGAAGTCTTGGGCCGAGATGGTGGTTGAAGGGGCCAGGCCGAGTGCCAAGGCTAAAATGACCCCGGTTCCTAAGGCCGAGCCGAAAGGGAAGGCTGCTTCAGCATCTGAGGCGAAGAGTGCTCCGGCTCCAAAAGCTGTGGCTAAGGAGACGAAGCAGGCCGAACCGAAGGTTGAGGTCAAGAAGGAGAAGACAGGCGGAGGTGACGCTCCCGGCGGTAGCCGCGGGTCGGCCGAAGGGCAGAAGAGAGAAAGGAAATCCCGTTGGGATCCCGACGAGGCTGCGAAGGAGTCGACAAAGCGGGAGGCGTCCACGAGGCCTGGCGACGTCGACAGCAGACCAGGTGCGGCAGCGAGAGAAGCTAGCGGGGATGATCTTCACTCCGCGCTTGGCAGATCTTCGGCAAAGGATGCGGTAGCGCCTTTGACGGCCTCCAAGGCGATGGCAAAGAAGCCTGAAGGCGGGGAGATCCGGCTGCAGTCTGCTGAGCGGGCCGCGGCGAGCCCGGTGGAGGGTCACTTTCTGGTGCTGCCTGAGAGTTCGGTGGTGGACGCTTTCTTGTCGATCTCCACCAACAGAGTGCTGAACAAGCAGGTCAGGGATTTCATCAGGAATGGTGAGGACGCGTCGGCACTGGAGGCTCTCAACCAGATCGTGACGAACTCTCGATCTGGGAGGAGGCGTAGGGAATCGGATGTTTCCCGTACTCCTTCTCGGAGGTCCGTTAGGACCGTGGACACCAGGGATTCCAGGGAGTCAAGGAGGCGCAGATACCGTCCACGGCGCGAGGATGAGCGAGACCGGAGGAGGGACGATGCTCGTGATCGTCGTGATGATGAATCACTCGATCGGGAGCGAGATCGAAGGCGAGATGATCGCAGGAGATCCGAGAGGGATCGTGATAGGGACCGTGCGCGGGGCGGACGTGACCGGAGGAGACGTGACGATAGCCGGTAGGCTGAGTCACGAGGATTGCGGCCGATAGGCTTGCGTCCATTCTCCAATGGTCGGCGCGGTGCGGAGGTGGTGATGTTCCTCCCGGACCGCTGAGGCGCGGAGGTCATGTCTCTCCCATACCGCTGCTGGGCTGCTGGACGTGTTCATCAGGGAGCAGTGTGAGTGAGAGGGAAAGCAAACTGATGGGGGGTTACTCCCGGGTTTGCTGAATTCAAGCATTTTTATTCAGGTACGCATGGTCAGGAGTACCTCTTGCCGTTAGGCGAGGGTACTAATGGACATACGTTATCTTTTATTTCATGGCTTCTGATAAGAATTAAACTTCTTGCATTGTTGATGCAAACAGTTGTGACCTAGTGTCGTCATGTGGACCTTTCCACAAGGTTGTTGGACAGCGTTACCCCGATTAATTCGGGGTGGTGGCGGGAATTTAATGCCCGGGATGTCGCGCAACTGCCTTTGTGGGTTTGCTCCACCGCTGACGGCGGTAGTGTCCAGCTGTTTGCGGACGCATGCGAGCAGTTAAATCCTATCAGTAAATGGCACGCTCCACCCGTCATATGACGGGCTCCTCGTGAGGGGGGTGTGATTAGCCATGGTTCATATCATCATCAGGGACGTCGCGTTAGTGACCGACCTGTGGTGTTTTGGCTCAAGTTTTGGATCCGGCGCGCCTCGGATGAGCGTCGCCGGGCCCTCACGTCGACCGCCTTCGTGTCGGAGGAGAAAGAGACTTCGGCCCGGGGTAGGTTGGTGGGGATCGCCCGTGCGGTTCATCGTCGATCTAGGTTGCGGGTATCCCTTTTTCTGGTTTGGTTTGTTTTCCTTTGGTTGTTGTTCTCTGGTGTGTGGGAAACCCTGATCTTTGGGACCGGGGATTGGTTTGCTTTTGGGGAACCTTTCTTTTGTGGCTTGTTTACCCCAACTTACCCATTGCCTGGGCACAGGTTCGTGCCCGAATCACAGTTTGTTTGTTTGTTTGTTTGTTTGTTCTTTTGTTCTTCCGTTCTTTTGTTTGTTTGTTTGTTTCTTTGTTTGTTTGTTTGTTTGTGTGACAGTTGGTATTGACACTGCAGTAGTGCTTGCAGTCGCCAAGGCCGATGGATCATTAAAGACGAAGCTGATCAAGAATCTGGGCCATACACAGCTGCGCAGGTAAAAGGTATGCTGCAGCCTCAGTGCTTCTTTGTGGGATTTCCCTGATCCATGCCGGTGCTTTCGGGTTACCTTGGTGATTTGGATTGGTGGTTTGCGGGGGTGCCCTGGTTCTTGGCACATGAGAAGCCAAGCTCTAAACCACCAGGCTCCGACCGCCGGAAACCCGAGGCTCGCTTCCTCAACCGTGACAGCAGACACGCAGATCCGCAGCTTGAATGCACTGGTCAGTGAGGTTTCGGTGGTCTATTTGGGGACACGGGGGTGCTCACTAAGCTTCCCAGAAACAGTGGGACGGAATCGTCCCCCCAATTTTGCACGTGCATTATGGGAGCCGCACATGTTGAGTGTGGCTCATGCACTGACCGCAGCGCCAGGGGCAGAACATGAGCAGACGTTTGCTCGCTTTGGTGATGTGGAGCAGAGATTCGCATGAAGCGATGCTTCATGCGAGCTTGCGAAATAGAAGGCTCACAGTGGCCATGACACAGCCCGCTTCGCCAAAAAGGTCCCATGATTGTTAGGGCCCCCCCCCAAAATCTGGCATCCAAAACGAACCCTGTTAGCCTCTATTACGCCTCTCTTGGGATTTGGGGGGGGGGGTCTGGGGCCCTCGACAACCATAGGAAATGGGGACAAGTCCCCGGCGCTGAGTTTTGCTTCGCGGCTTCAAGTAGCAAAAGCGCCTGCGCCCGCAAAAGATGAGGCTCATCGGCGCGACGAGAAATTGCCAGTTTGCAAATCGTCACATTCGTCCTCAAGTGTTGACAGAATTGATGGGTTGTCACACGTTCCGCAGCGCGACGTGTACGCAAAATTCACTTCCATCAGTGGAATAGGCTTGTGACAAAACATGACAAGCATGTGCCAAGCGTTCAGGGAGCTGGGCTTGCTCAATTGATGGCAACTTGGTCCAAATGGGCCTTCTTAGAGGCCTGAAGCGGTCGTAGAGGGCGTTTCACCCTTGAAACTGCTGATTCAGGAAGGACATATCAATATATGAACATGTTATGGCCTAAGAAGGAGGTATAGCTGACCCTGAAGCAAGTAATTCTTTTGAGCTTGCTGCACATCACACACAAGTCACAACTGCAGGACGACCCAGATCTTGATGAGGAAGGGGAAGCCTCGTTCTCGCAAGCCAAAGAGCTCCGGGAGCAGGCCAGAGAGGGCGAGCTTTTGTTGAGTTCACCCAGTGACTCCTGGCCAAGATTTCGCATGAACGTACCCGAGCAGCCCAAGACCTCAATTAAAGCCTCAATGGGCCGTTTCAGCAGGTAGTTCTACTATCTGGTTTCAGTAAGCACCAATATACCCTTGATGACCGTGTTGAGGCAAGATGGATTCTATGCCCCCGCTCGCACGAGGCCAACGCATTGGCCCACCACGCGCAATCTAAGGCACTTGGGGTTGGGCAAATCGGCAGGGGGGACTGTGGCACTGAATTGAGTTTCAAAGTTCTGCTCGAAGGTGCTTGCCCAACCGTCGCGCTTGTTTGGAAGCTTGGAATGCCGGAACATCTGGATTGCATATACGTGCAACAGCTGAATAGGTGTCTTGCTAAAATCGGGATGCTGCATGGTGGTGTTTCTTTTTGCTTCGATGGCGGCACCTTCAGATATTCTTGGCGGACGTAAATCCCTATGCAAATGTCCGAGAGCGGCATCAGTTTTCAGAGCGAAACCCACAGATGGGTGTTCACACAATGATGGTTGAAGCATGCTGAAGCGGGGGATCTACCAGCAGTCACTGCTGTCGCACATCATCCGGCAGGTGCAACACAGATGAGTCCGAACTTCCAAAGTGCTGCAAGTTCGTTTGTGCCGTGGCTCTTGTGTAGCGTGTCCTACCAGCAGGCTTGTTGGCTAGCTTGCCTGCTTGCCTGCTTGCCTGCTTGCCTGCTTGCCTGCTTGCCTGCTTGCCTGCTTGCCTGCCTGCCTGCCTGCCTGCCTGCCTGCCTGCCTGCCTGCCTGCCTGCTTGCTTGCTTGCTTGCTTGCTTGCTTGCTTGCTTGCTTGCTTGCTTGCTTGCTTGCTTGCTTGCTTGCTTGTTGTTTGTGTGCTCCTTCCTGTGTTGCATTGCGGGACGTTGCCAGTTTTTTTGTCCTCCTAATTGTTGCCACTGTTGATTCAAAGAAACTCATCATTGAGGTAGGCGTGTTTTCGGACTGTCATTCTTCTGCTTCACAAGCCAATCGCGGAGAGCACTGTAGCAACATGAAGAGCCTTTGAAAGCTTCCGGTTTTCATTGAGATGCAGCCTCACCTTTTGCAGGTGATTGACCAATCAGAAGCCAGATAATTTCTCTCAGCACGTGAGGCGCTGCCTGAACGCCAGGAATGCTTGGCGCAGGCCTGGAGCTGTTGGTTCAGGGAGGACGAGGTTGGCTAATGGCTGACTTTCTGTGAGAAACCACCTCAAAAGTGGTTGGTGGACATGAACTCCCACCGGCATGATGTCCACCCTTTGATTGAAACTCGCACCCCGTAGCGTCCCACGTGTGGGGAACAAGTGTGCAGTTTGGTGGAGCTGCACTGAAGGCCGTGACCATGTATTGCAGAGCTGACGAGCTCTTGAAAGAGAACAACTTCAACAAGCAGGCAGCCAGGCGCAGAGCACGTCCAGCATTCCTGTTTCTCAGTACTTCTTCCCCTCCCCGGCCTTTCAACATGGCGCATTGGAGACTTGGAAGGGAACATATTTCTTTTCAGGTGCCTTCCATCAATCTGGCTCCTGATGGGTCCAGATGGGTCCGGATGGACCATGGGTCGGGAGTGCCAAGGTCGAGGTGGCTCTTCAGTGCCGCCTGAACGCCGCCTGCCTGGCCTTGCAGGTGCCGGATTGTCGATGTCGATTTGCCCATGGTTCACTTCCTTGGGCGACCTCTTGGTGGTCTCTTCTCTTCTTTTTCTTCCCATGGTTCATGTGCATATGGTTGATGTCCAAATGGTAGACCTCCTTTGGTCCCGGTTTTCCGGCGCCCGCGGGGCTTTCCGCGAGCGCCGGCCCGTGCGAGCGTCGAGCCCGGTGGATTTGGGTCGGCAGGTGGCTTCCATGCCGCTGGGGGCCGCGGGACAAAAGCAGGTGGAGCAGGACGGCGGGTCTTGTGCTGTTAGGAATGTGCACATGGCCATGGGTCAAAATCCTGTCAGTGAGCATCCCAATCCAACCACGAAATAGGCTCTAAAATGGGTGGTGAATTCACCTACCCCAAAATGGTACCATTGGTTTTGACCCACATTGTAACTAGTTCGCAGGTTTTGACTCGATATGAAGAGCCCTCAATCTGGAACGCGCCACCCACCTGCGAATGGGCGCCGGAACGATAGGCTGCCGAAACCGCTCATCGCCTGGCGCACGCAGCCTTGAAGCTGGACCAGAAGAATCCGCATGCGACTCGCCCACATGGGTTTGTGGTGGATTGTTTGAAAGGAAGGCCAGAAGGAAAACAGCCATTATTGGAGTATTGAAGTCCATATTCTGACCAAAAAAAAACAAAAAAAATGGGAGTGTCCTGAGGGCACCCATTTGGGGTCCAAAGTTGGCAGACAAACCCAGAGAGTGTGCGCCAAGCATGGAATGACTAGGCTGCTTTGGTGCTGGCCCGTCTCGGCGCAGACCAGCGGAATGCGAACGCTGCAAGGCTTCGGCTTCAGAAATCAAATACGAGTCGGACCCACTTGGTGGCATTTGCTTGGATTTCGAAACCCAACAGATGGAGTAGCCACCAAAGGTCCCAGCAGCTACTGCTTTTTTGTTTGTTTTCGGGGTTGAGCAAGGTCAGCAAGTTGGCGAACTTTGGTCAAATCATGCCAAGACTCTGGGCCGCCAGGCAGTGGCTCTCCGCAGCAAGTCAGTGGGCCAAAGAGCGAAATGAGAAGGCCTGGCGCTGCACATTTTTGTCAGTTTCTACCGGAAAGCCTCTGAACTCAAAACGCTTTCAGAGGACGTGCAGAACCAAGTTGCGCAGCTGGAGAAGAAGCTTAATCCGGAACCCACTTCTTGGGTGCGCGCCCAAGCATTTGCTTGTTTTCTTTACCCGAAGAACGGAGCCCCATGCTGTTTCGCCAAGGGCCAAGAAGTTCCAGACTGGGTGCGGCTGGGCGTTGCCTTGCTTAAGCAAAGCAAGCCTGCAGAGGCGCGACGTGGGCAGGGGAACTCCTTTGGTTTGGGCGGCTTCCGTCCGGAAACGCTTTTTTAGCCAAGCCACAAACGTGGTATCGCCTTGTTTTGGGGACCGCCTTTTGGTTGGATTAAAAGAGAAGTCAAAGGATGCCATCCATCTTGAGGGTTGCTCGCCTCCGCCAGTATCAGCCAGATTCTTTTGGTTGGCTTTGAAGCGCTGGTGTTTGGTTTGCCTTCAAGTGCCGTGTTTCTGCGAATGAGTTGGCGCGGAAATGCGCGAGCTGGCTTGCAAGATGAAGTGGGTGCATGCTCACGTGTTTCTACATGGAAGGGCTGGGGGGAGTTGCCTTGGCTGAGGCTGCAGCCGCAGTAGGGGCTTGGTGGAAACCCCGCAGCCAAGCCTGTAAGTATAACAGCTCGTCCAACCCGTCCTGTTTCCCGGGCAAGTGTGGCTGACATGGAAGGCCACAGACAGTAAACCGGTGGCCAAGGCAAGGCTTCCTCATTTGGGGGAATGTCCGAGCGGCATTCTTGGCGAAGCTGCCCGCAGCTTGCTAGGAGCTTGTACGGACTTGCTGACGCACCAGTGCTGTGAGGCAGTGCTTGGGTGGCTCAGCTCGTCATCTATTTCGGCTAGCCAGGAAAGCGGTGCGTGTCAATGACTTTGTTGTTCGGCGCCGCAGAAGATGATATGGCCCGCAATCTGGTTAAGCAGGTAGAGCTTTGACTTCAGCAGGTGGCAGAGAAAAACCGGATCAGAACCCAGGGTGGCCAGCCACACCGGCAGAGCGACGCTTGTGCGGCGGTGGCAGCCACATCCAAGCGGAACTGAACAGGACTCTGAGGTTCGCGAAAGCAACCGCGGGAGCGTGCCTGAAGTTCCCGACCTGGAGAACCTCGAGAACCTATGCGGCGAGATCTGTCTTCCCAAGGGGGCGCATGGTATTGGCTGCTTACCGCAGTGCAAGGATTGGCGAGAAGTCTGTCCGCTTCCCGGTTTTGGGGGCCGAGGCGAATTGTTGAGTGATGCACCCATGTGTTTGAACGACCAGACCCGAAGGGGTACCCCAAGCAACAGACACCCACATGAGCGCAGTCGCTCGCCTCAACATGTTTTTTTGGAGGCAGAGAAGCTCTTCACTCGGGCCATTGAATTCCTGGATCAAAAGGCGGGAGCAAATGATCAGCTGACAAAAGGTAAGCCGCCTTTGAGGGAAGAATGTCATGGACCTTTACCTCGTTTATAGGTTACAGGTAAATTTCAGGTGAGGGGACAAATGCTTTCACAGATACCTTTGCGGGGGAAGTCACAGCATGTGTCATTCAATCTCTGTGTGTTTTCTTAATGATTGGGCCCATTTACCGGCAGTCTTTTGTTCGTTTGGTGAGGATGGGCCCAAGTTCAAATTTCACCCACAAAAGCCAGGGTCAAGACCGGGCCCCAATGTTCCCATGCCCTTCTTGGTACACATTCGTGAAGGTCCCTGTTGCTGTGAAGCAAGAGGCTGTAGCCCTGAGGAGCAGGGCGGGCCAATAGAGGTTCTAAGTGCTCAAGCTCTGCGATCGCTGGGCTTTGATGCGCTGGAGGCGGGAGGGTCAGGCCACGTAAGGCATAGATCTGTAAAGGAAAGTCCCAATCCATAGGGTGCAGCTGCCCTTTCTGATCGTTTGCGTGGATTTGGGTCGACGCGTCGACGCTCAGGGGCTGGGGGACTGCCTGGCAGCCAAGCGCGACTTCGCTGCAGACCTAGGGTTCAGCTGGTTGAAATGCCCGCGGCTCTTGCAGAGTTCCAGTGCCGGTAGTGGAAGGGGGGAGATCATTTGAAGATGGAGGCTTTCCCAAACCCTCCTGTCGACTTCCATGATCAGGGGTCCCCGGGTGATTTTAAACATCATCTTTTTGGCCCGAGATGAGGCTTCTTGGGGATGTTTTATTTTGTTGCTTAGACATAAAGGGAACCCTACCGCGCACTTTGAGGCAGGCGCCCTGCGCAGTCAGCGCAGGGCGGCCGCGCTGCTGAAGGCGCCCCCAGGGACGCAGGCCAGGCATCCAACAGATCTAGATAGAACCAGGCGGACGTTCCAAATGGAGCCCCTTTTGCAGGAGACACTTCCCAACTCGTTGGGGTTTGGGGAATCGGCTTCAGGTGCCCTTCAAGGAGCCGGAGTTTTCAAGGCCGGACATGTGGAGAATGCCTAGGTTGAGCCGAAAGGCCGTGAAAAAGGGGTGGTTCCTGGTTTCACCATGTACAGCTTTGTAAACATGTGGAACCCAATGTCAAGTTTTTCGTTTGGGGAACGAGAAGAGGGGGCTGCGCAAATGTCAGCCACAACAAGCTGCGTCAAGACCAATTGGGCCCAAAGACTTTCGCGTGTTCCGTTTGGGACGTACGTTGCGTCCGTTGCGTCCGTTGCACGCGCGTGTGAATTTCCCCGAGGCGTGAAGGGCTCCTGCACCTTTCCATGGGTCATGCTGCCGAGGCTTCCCAGGAGGAGCCCTTTGCCACTGCCTTGATGAAAGGATAGGTAGCTGTGTCATTTTGATTTTTTAGAGGGGACCTCCAAAATGGCTGCCTTTTTGGTCTTCCTTTGAAGCCACAAAAATGAGTACCCTTGAAACAAGACAAGCCCAGGTCCTTTTCAGGTCAGTTTGGTTGAATATGGACTCCATTGTTGTTTTGACACGGCAGATTGGCCAAAGTGTCATGGCGAAGCCGTGAATCGTCGGCATGGTGTGTTTTTTGGAGCGTACTCTTTTTGGGTGGTCTAAAGGGAACCCAAAAGTAAACCAACACTTTTTTCCTGTTTGACATCCGTTTTTCCTGTGAGCTTTTGCTGGCAGTCCAAGTCAACGCTCCATCCCGCGAGCGCCATGACTGCACATGTTTGAGCAATCACCTTCAAGTCACTATGCAGACGCGCCAACTTCAACACACCCACTTCGGATCATAGCACACGTCATCCGATCATGTGGTCCAACTGGTCATAGATGTGCCAGGAGTCTCTGCCTTTGTTTCGCCGAGCGGCTCAGGCACTTCAGAGGCCTCCATGCTGTGCCTTGCATTGCCTTGGTCAGGTGCCCTATAATTCCTCTGAAAAAACATCACCCGAGATCAGGCAACCCTCAATTGGTGGTTTGGATTGGTGACTAGGGAATTGAATCTCTGGTTCTTGTAGAGGGTAAATAGGAAACCCCTCCTCAACCGCCAGAAAACCAATCCAAACCACCAATTAGGGGGGAAGCTGACCAGAGGAAAGTCTCGACCAACCAAAAGGGGACTTATCTGCTATTGGGTTGGATCTTTAGACTTTCACTTTTGGGAAGTCAAGGGGTTTTCCACTAAACCCACAAACAGGTAAATACTTTTTGCGGAGGGTTTAACAGCCATTTCGGGAACCTTGCAGGCCGGGTACCGATGCAGCGCTGGAAGGGACCGCCGTCTTGGAGCTGGGCCTTCGACTCGAGGCTCGAGGCGGTTTCGCAGAATCCGTCCATCTCTTCCATGGCTTCCACGGCTTCCATGGCTTCCTGTTGGTTTCCCTTTAGATTTAGACACAGTTTGTTTCTTTGGTGGTCAAAACACAACTTTTGGGAAGCTCCATGATGTTGTGAGACCAACTCGCGCCATGCAACGGCAACGGCGATAGGCTGCAGATGAGTCTGACCTGGCCCGGAGCTCTTCTCGGCAAAGTCAGAAGCGCCCAAGACCGATTCCAGTTGCGGACGGCCATCGGTTCGGTTTGTGGTTTCATTGGGGTTGGAGTGAAATGAAGACATGTTGTTGTTAAGGAGACAAACAAACGACAGCTGCCAAAGTACAGCCACTTTACAGCCATGTAGGGCATGATTTCAGCCAATGGGTGAAACGGGTCCCCGCTGCTTTGCCAGAGGGTGAAATGTTTCGCCCCAGGCGGTGCCTGCTTTGGAGCGCGCCCTGGAGTGCTTCAAGCTCGCTCAGGGAAGGCCTCGGCATCAGCATGGCGCCAAAATCGACCCTCAGTGCAACAGTCCGAGGGCTTTTGGGGAAGCCCGGTCCACTTCCATTGTTGGACAGAGGGTGCTGTTTCCCTGGGACAATTCGAGAGTCCCTTATTTTTGCAACATTTGCGAGACGCCCCCCCTTTACCAAGCAGTGAAATGGGAGAGTGCCCATGTCCCTCCAAAATGGTTCATAGGCTTAACGAGTTGGACCTGCAAGCTCGGTGCATGTTCCAGAGATGCCGTACTACAACTCGCTGGGCAGGCTCCACGCTGGAGGAGGCCGTTCTGAGTTTTCGTTTGTGTGATTTGCCTGATTTGATCGCAGGGGACGAGCCGGAAGAGGCCAGGCCACTGGCAAACTTGCATCCTTCCCTGAGAGACATTGGCGTCCTACCCGGCGGAACGGAGCAAAAACTCTTCGATCAGAACCCCAAGCAGCTAAGAGCCTTTCACCTAGGGCTGAGCTTCGCCCCCTCTGCAGGCGAAGTTCCAGCGGCGACAGCTACAAGCACAGGCCAGGCTTTTTGCGGGTGTGGGTCAAACACCCAACATGGAAGCCGGTTACATGGTGGACAAGAACTCAAGCCTGCGGTTGCCTGGTTCAGTTTTTTGACCCATAGCCTTATGGCAGCCATCGGATTCGAAGACTTCAGGCAGCTCTTTGCTCCCTTCACCAGATGCGCGGGGATCGGGCTGCCGTGGAGGCAGGGAAGCCACCTCGAAATCTACCCGATTTGGGTGGATTTAGGGTATTGAGTGATAGTCCCAACCACTTTGCATTGGCTAGACCCTTTTAGTACCAGTTTCTGGTTGTGACTCAAGTCACTTTTCTTTTTTGACTGAAGGAGACGCTTGATGCATCCAGACACCTTCTATCCGTCCCAACTGATGCACGGCTGCATGTTCAAGGCTTGCTGAGCCATTTGATACATGGCAGAACGCCAGCGAAGCTGCTTTTTCCAGCCCAGGAAGTTGCAACTGCGTCTGCGCTGGAGTGGGCAAAGCTGTGCGGCGAATGGGCGTTTGGTGCGGCCAAGGCTGAACACGTGTTCAATGCCAGTTGTGAGATATGGCAAGATGCCAGGCAGGACGACTGGCCGATGCGGAGGAAGCCTTGCTGCAAAAGTGGCGGCTGGCAGGCGCAGAGTTCGGTAATGCGGCTTGAACTGCGTCTTGAAGCTGCGACACCTCCTCCAACACGGCAACATGCGTCAACCCGCCAGCGCCACCGGACTTTGCTTCCAGGCGGCAAGGATTCAGAGACACAGGACCGAGAAGTGCCGCCGCAGCGCGAAGCTAGCTTGAGTGTGACAGATAGGATGACAAAGTTTCATCTGAGCTGGACGCACGATGCTTGAACTTACAAAGAGAGGCAGGGGCAGACTGCATGGAGCTGTGATGCAGTACTTTTCCTGCGACATAGCCATTTTGCGCCAAGGCTTTGCAAAGTCTGGCCCTGGTTCGGCAGAAAGTGCAGAACCAAGCGGGTGTCGAGGCCGGGAGAGACGAACATTTACGCACTCGTGGGGTGCATTTGGTTTGGTGCTGGCGCTGATTTTTGCTAGGGGACTAGGCTGTTGTGAACCCCTTGGGGAAAGAGAGATGAGGTTCGGTCAACATTTCCACGGTCGAGACATGGGAGAGTCCCCTCCCCTCTCCCCAAATTTCCTCCAGGAGGGAAAAAAATCAACTGCGTTGAATGCAGGACGCCATGGCCCGTCTGAGCCATGCACCTGGTGCCCAGGAGGATGTGGAGAAGGCCATGTTCTCCAAGATGGGATTCGGACCCCCTATTGGTTGGTATTTGAAGGGAAGCCAAAAGGAAGCCAAGCTAACCATTTTAGGGGACCGATTCTTGCTTGGAGAAGCACACATTTCTGCTTCGGTCACAGCTCCTTCACCGATTCTTGCTTCGAAGATGCAGCAACATCTCCGACGAGCACCGCAGGGGAGAGACTGCAAGGCCGGAAAAGCGAGGGCTGAGATGAACTTTATGGCCAATCCAAGAGGAGGAGCGGATGTGAAACTGGCCAGGCACCTTCCGATCGCAGTCTCACGGAGCAAGTCCAGAAGTTTGCCTGCAGAGGCCAGGGCGAAGGAGCAAAGGGGGCAAATTGAGAGGAAGTCTCTCAAACATTGGGGTTCTCCCCAGAGATCCAAGAACCAGCTGAACACACACACACACACGACCGTTTCCCCCACCCCCGAGCTTCCACGACAGTTCCTCGTTCCTAGGTGCTGGCCTGGCTGCTGTGGCTGCTTTGGGTGTGGTGCTTGCGTACTGCGCAACCCCGACGCCGCAAGCTTGAGAAAATGACTGGCCGGCCTGGGAGGGGGCAGCATGAACGCCAGGAACTGGAGGGTCCGGCAGGTACGATGTGATCAATTGTCTGATGTCTATGTGCATGGTCCACAGCTTCAGACAAAGCATCAAGCAATGCATGTGCAGCCAGCAGCTAGCTTCCCAGATACGTGTTCCAGCCTCTCAACCTTGAGTTACAGTCTAGCAACACACTATCTCAAGTTGAAGACTCATCGCCGAAACGACGTTCTGAGAACAAAGCAGAAGGTGGCTGATACAGGTGACGCCACTAGCAACCTCACGACTTTTGTGGTTCTGGCTGATTTACCACTCGAGCTTTCGACCTTCACAGAATGACTGTCCTTACAGCCAGGTAGATGCAGCGGGTCAGCGCCGTCTCAGTGAGACGCCCTGGGCAGACAGTTGCGGGGTTTTCAAAATCAGGGGCCCTCGGTGGTACCCCCTCCAAAAAGGCGGCACAAGGAAAACGCAGGGCCCAAAACACGGGCCAAAGTTTTGACAACCCCCCTCCCAGTCGTGATAGACTAACAACTGGATGCACTGCATGGATTGCAAGGCCTCATGCCTGTCTACGACCTTCAAGAGGTGGTAGTAGACGGCAAGCAGGAGCGCGTGAGCACCGGTTTCTGGCATAAACGTGAGATGCCCGTTTTCCCGGGACTTTTCAGCTCAAGCTTGCTGCTTCGCCTTCAGCTTGCGGGGCCGAAATGGTGTGTGGGCAGCTCCAGCGCAGATGGAGTCCTTGCTCCTTGACCTCCAGCAATAAGCAGTTTGGGTTCGGGTAAAGTTTTCAGTTGTCTCTGGTCAATTTGGGACGGACATTGGGGGATACATTGGCATGGATGTATCCTTCTTCCTTTGTTGTGCGTGCTCTCTTGTTGTTGTGCGTGAGTTGATACACGAAGTTTCTGTAAGGTGGCATGGTGAGGTAATGATCAGCAACGTTTCTGGAGGTGCCACTTGACTAAGGCCAAGCTCAGATGGGCCATTCGTTCGCGCAATATCCTTGGGGTCGAACTGCTTGGCAGCTGCATGGTTGCAAGTGAAAGGATGGAGAAAGCGCCGTGGCTGCAAAATGCAAGCATTCACGCGTACTTTTGTTTTGAACATGTCTTTGAAGCTTCAGCCGGCAAAGCTGACTGAAGTGCGCTTGCCAGGTCTGCAATGCCGTTTGATTGGACCTTTTCGTCTCCCGCCATGGTGCGTGATTGCTTGGCGGATGACTTCAAAGCATTCCTGGATCCACGCGAGTACGTAGCAATCGGCCGACGAGGCTGGGCCACCTTGCTAAAATGGCACCCCCTTGCTCCTCAGAGATACTTTGCTCCCTACCTACTACCACTACGACTGCTACTACTATTGCCACTACTTCTTCTTCTGCTTCTGCTTCTTCTTCTTCTATTACTATTTCTATTACTATTGCAACTCACTTAGCTAAGCCCATGCGAGCAAGTAGACTTGGGGACTTTGAAGCCGCAGGCGGTGCAGGTCACGCGAGATACTCGGATTTACGCCTGCCTGGCCGATGGCAAGGCTTCACTTTCTTGCACCACGACCCACTGCGAAAACGCCAGGCGAGCCATCAGAACCAAAGAGCAGTAGGGTAGGTGGGCTGTCCCAACCAATGGGTGCCGCTTTTTAACACCAGTTCTCACTGGACCATTTGAACGCCAGGTTGTCTGATCTTTTCAGGAGACCGGAAAACGAGGGCTTTGCGCATTGGGGGAATTTCTAGTTGGCGCACGCAGTGTGCTTCTAACTCTTCAAACCTTGCAGGATCGGGACTACCTGCAGCGTTGCGTTCAAAGATTCAGGCTTGCCGTCAAATCACCTGGCAAGAAGCTCTTGGTGATTTGCTGCCTGGTGGATTCTATGAAAAGCCTACAACAGCTTAGACAGAACGCTGCAGAGCCAGCAAGCGCTCAAAGTCAGCTTGGCGACAAAGCGTCCTGGGCGTATTTTTCTCCAAGCGAAGTGTGCAAGCTGTACGACGCGCTCAGAGACTTTGGCACTTCAGACTTTCGGTTGGTTGCTGCGGTTTGGTGCGTGGGCAATGCTTCTTCTGCTCATGGGACGCCGCTTGTGGTGGAAATACCTTTGTCCCAGTTGCGGCGAAAAGAGGGAGAATCAGGCGATGGTGCAGGAGGCGAAACGGGGGGATTCCATGGGAGTGCCGCGATGTTTGAGATTCATTTGTCAGCTGACGATGCGGAGTTGGATCCCTTCAAGTTCTTCCACCACTCCGGAAACGACGAGGTCTTCAGCGAGGTGGTGCTTGGCACTGCGGCGGTGTGTGCGGAGGATGAACTGGATTGCTTTGAGCCGTCGGGTTACAGGGACAGCCTCAGGCCTTCGGGTTCGGTCACCTTGGTTTAAACCACCTGTTGTTTAGGCAACCTGCCGGGTGAATCGGACCAGGAGCTGGTTGTCTCAACAATCGCCCAACCCCGACCTCAGGCAAAGCCCAGCTGAAGGCAATGAGCTCTGTCAGTGGTGTAAGGCTGGTTTTCCCAGCAGGAATGCTTTGTTTGCGCACATCCGCAGTTCGACGGCGTGCCTGGGGATGATCTCCGAAGCAGACGCATCCGGTTATTTGTCCTTGCTTAAGCCACGCGATCCGCAGCTCATTGCCATTCTGATAGGGGTTGATCTGTCATGGGCTCACTGTATGCAGGTCCTCAACGACAAAATGGCGTGTTGTGGAGAGGGAGCGTCTCTGATTCTTCACGCGAGCGGAAGCCATTTCTGTCCAACAGTTGCAACGCCAGTGCTTGCAAGATTGTCATCTGGAATGACCGGAGATGCTTTGATGGATCGCTTGAGAGCTGAGCTTTCGCAGACAGCTCTGATTCTGCATAGCTGCATCCCTGTCAACAAAGCAGTGCTGCAGGAGTGGCAGCAGAGCGATATGCTTCAACATTTCGCATACCTCCTTCCATTCGCAGCATTGTCCGGTGGAAGTGATCAGCCCTGCGATTTTGAGCAGCGGCGCGACATCTACCGCAACTTCAAGGTGAGCCGCGCCCAAAAACCCAGGTGCTGGTCTCATGGCGGTGGTCCCAGTGAGATCGCGAGGCCTATCCAAGCCTCCCCCCGGTAGGTCTCGAAATTGGGAAAGCTTCCCCCAACAAGGGTGGTTCTTGTTTTGCTTTCCCCTTCAAACCTGCCTGAAAAGGGTACCCTCAGAAAGACTCACCCAAAGAAAAAACACCCAAACTGCTTGGGTTCCTTTTGGCTTCCCTGAACAAAAAACAGCAACAACAACCCCAAGGATGCCGATAATTTTTGTGACCATCTTGGTCCCAAACGTCCCCTGGTGCACCGCGCGATCAGGCGGCCATGGCGGAAGTCCAGGCTGCTTCCGACGGACTCGGACCCCGAGTCCAGCTGAAGATGACCCAGCGGGCCACGCTGAAGGAAGAGGAGTTTGTGGTGGTGAAGATCGCCGGGAAGGTCCGAGTTTGCAAAGTTTTCAATATCCGGGCTCCCGAAATCTGTGGGAAACTTTGGACACTTTGGATTTGTCAAAGTTTGCGATTTTTCTGGTCGCAGTTCGACCTGGTCCTTTGAAGGTAAACCAAACGGATTCTGGTGTAAAACGTACATGGTTTGAACATTTGGAAGGTATCGGAGCAGCGCTGCTACGGGTTGCTTGCACAATCCTTGGCGCGCTTTTACCATCTGGACTCCCATGAGAGGCTCTCTCCAGGTCTGCCGAGGCTCCTTTACTTAGAGGGCCAGGTGGGGGTTGCTCAAAATGGTGCGGCTGCGACCCCCTTTGGCTTGGCAGCTAAAGGGAAACAAAAGGCACACGTTGTCATTTATTGGCACCCCTATTTTTTGTGGTAGGGATTTGGACTCCCGAATGTGCTTTGGTTTCCTTTGTTCCCATTCAACCAACCCCCAAAAGGGTAGCAGCAGACCAGGTCAGCCTCCAAAAGAACAAGCTCTTTGACAAGGATTTGGCTCCCTGGGGAGAAGCTGCCAGCTTGAATTCTTGGCGAACCACGCTCCAAGAACGGCTTGCCTCCAGTGATTGGCCGGATTTGCTTCAAACTGAGGGGCGAGAAAGGAGCTGGAATCTCAAGGGCAGCTGAAAAAGCCTTTGCTTGGCATTCTCTCCACAATCCAAGTGAATCATTTGACATGCTCGCCGCTGGCGCCGTTCCTTGCGTTCCTTTTGTCAGGATGGCAAAAGCACCTTCCGCGTGCCGGTCCATCTTGAACTGGTGAAGAAGGTTGGTGCGTGGCTCAGAGCCATGAATCAAGACCCGTCAGAGCGAAGGACAGGTGCCGGCTTGGGCGGCGCCGGCAAGCGCCGGTGGGTTTCGTAGAAACACCTCCCTTGAGCTTTGTAGCTTTTAGGAAAGCAGAGAGCGAAAGATGTGAAAGGGGTCTTCGTGTGGCTTTGAGGTGTTTTTAGCCCCCACCATGGCCCGCCTGTAATAAACCTGCGGTGTGATGAATCTGAGTGGGGACGGCATCTCATATGATAATTTGTTTTCAGGCCGAACGAGGCTCCGGTTTCTTGCATCAAACAGTTTCTTAACACTCTGACGGATCGTAGTTTGGGTCACGCTTCAGGACAGATTGAGATGCACCCAAAACTCACCGACTGCTGCAGTGATGTGATGCTTGAAGTGACATCTCTGCTCTGACAACATTCGATCAGATTTAATATTCGACTTTATCAGGACTATGTCTCCTTGAATCTGTGATATGTTTTTGCCAGAGGAAATATTTGACACTGTTACGAAAGGACGCTTCCATTTCAGTTCTTATGTTTTTGGGCACTTAAATACGAGGCTTTCACTGTGACTCCGGTGTGCAATGTGACACGGATTGCCCTCTTTGAGAGCACCTGCTGAGCACTGAGGCGCTGGCGCGTATGGTTGCGTTGCCTCTTTCAAGGACCTCACCGCATGAAGAGAACAGTGGGTTACCACGAAACTGTTTGAATTGCCATGAAAACACTGGGTAACCACAGAGCAAATTTCCTGGTAACTGCAATGCCATTTTTCCGCGCTAATCGGCGCGTCTCCTTCACCAAAGGGAAAGGGTTCCTAAGTGAATGGTTGGGGGTCTTCAAGGCCTTGCGATGCCTTTCGAGCACAGGACAAAACATCAGGAGAGAAGATCGCGGCGTGCATCCCAGTGCTGAGACCGTCGGAAAGTTTGGCAACTTGTTTGGCAAGGTGAAGAAAATCACCAATGCGTTTGATGATCTGGTCAGGAGCTCATTCGTTTGTTTGAATGTTTTCCTGCCTGCTCTGAATGCTCAGGTTGATGGGAAGCGCATTCTGCGTGAGGCTGCGGCTGGAGTTTGTGGATTGATGGGCTGTGTGAAGTATGGGTGTGTGAAAGTAGGGTCACCGCCAGGATCTGCTGTTTCCCCTTCAAACCAACCGAAGGGGGTACCCTCAAACAACGCAACCGCCCATCTACAATTCCATGCGGAACCAAGAAGCTGAGTCCGCAAGGTCAAGCTCCTGAGGCAGCTAGACCACGTTTGAGCCCAAGCTGAAAAACCGAAGGCCGACTGTGTCCGTTGCCATCAGCACAGGACAACATCATCCGAATCCTCGACATGTATCCCCCAACGGGGCCAGAGTTTGAGGCGGCTTCCGCTGTCGGCACAAAGATTGCAAAGCCCATTTGGGTGTGGGTCAACACCAATGGTACCATTTTGGGGTAGGTGAATGCACCACCCATTTTCGTCTGTTTTAGTGACTGGGTATGGGGTTGTGACCCATAGCCATTTCACCAGCAAGGACATCTACATAGTGACTGACCTCATGGAAACTGCAACTTGGCCGTGAAGTGCAGGAGCACGGGTGACGAAGCCTTCTGTTTCCGGTGACTGTTCCGTGGAGAATAGGTCCGTCCACCTGTGATGCAAACCATGATCCGAGTTGTGGAAAATGCAGCACTTTCCAAGCACGGGCTCAATGCATGCACAATTATATGGTTCGTCCGTTCTGCTGGGCACGCATGTCGGCTGGATATTGCCATGTTGCGGAAGGACGCCTGTGCTGATCCTAGGATTTGCACCGTGTCATATATTCGAAGCAGCCTTTGACCGAGGCAGGAGCCATTTCGTGGAAACGTGTCACCGGTTGATGACGTTCAGGAGCATCATCAGTATTTCGTGCATCAGTTGCTGCGGGGCTCTTTCCCAAGAGGTTGTTGCGCATGCAACAAAGTGCCTTGGGAATGCGGCCGAATCGGATTCGGGCTCCCAACGGACACTAAGGCTTAGCGTACTTGCACAGCGCGCACATAGTGCCAGGATCTCAAGCCATGCAAGGTCTAAGATCTGGCCATTTGGGGAACACCCTCACATGGACATGAAATCCCCATGAAGATGTCACCCGAAGGGTCCCCAACAAAGAATGATATCCACGGCTCTGACGCAGAGCTACATCTTAGCCTCTGAGGCACCGAGACATCAAGCCGTCGAATCTTTTGGCTCCCACCTTGGCTTGAAATTTTAGCGAAGCGAGCTGCAAGACTTGCTGCAGTTGTCGGGCCAATCCCTCGTTGCTCATCTTCAAAAACAAATGGTTTGAATGGCTGTGGGTCAAATCCAATGGTACAGTACCATTTTGGGGTCGGTGCACAACCCATTTTGGTCTGTTTTGGCGGGGATTGGAATGTTGACAGGGGGTACGGGCTTTTGACCCATGGCCAAATAATCTCCTTTTGGTTTCCCTTTCAAGGGATGTAAAGCGGTTTTGCCACCAACCCTGCCTGCTATGCCTTTCTTGACTCGACAGGCTTTCAGCCTAGCCATGGCAAGGTGAACAAGAACTGTGACCTGAAGATTTGCGACTTCGGACTTGCTCGGGTCAGCTCAGATTCAGCGAGCAGGTCCATTTGGACCATTGCATGGATCATTCGCCAGCTTTCCAGTTGGATTCTTTTGCAACTCCAAGTGGTTTGTTGGGGTTGGGTGCAATAGGATGATTTTGGAGTATGGGTGAATCATAGTTTCTACCATTTCACCTGCTTGACAGGGCCCCTAGACTATCTGCTTGGCGCTGGTGCAGGTTCTGGCAGAGGCGGAAGACGCAGGGCGCACGGACTACGTGGTGACCCGCTGGTATCGTGCCCCAGAGGCCTACGAATCGCGAGCGGAAACTGCTTGCCCGAATGCGCGGCTAGCACGTATGGAGAGGGTATGGGGCCCCACCCCATTTTCCGCGAAATTCAGGAGTCCACACGTGCACCCAATCTTTTGTCATGTCCTCTTAGTGAAACAAGTATTTTGATGCGCTGATCACATGGGTTGACATAGGAAATTCGCTGGGTTGGCTGAGTTTGTGATGCCAAGTTTGCCCATGTTTGGGCATTGCATGCTTCTCGGACTTGATATGAACCGAGCCAGGTGATGTTGCTTTCGTCTGAGTACACAGTTGCCATTGATGTGTGGGTGCACGGCTCAGCTTTGCCCGACATATTGTGATGCAGACCGCACCCCCGTGTGGCGCAATGCTGCTGGAAGCTGGTAAATGTGTTCCAGGATGCTACACGCATGAATTTCATTTGATGCGAGCTGGAACCCGCTTATTAGAAGCCATCAACTGGGTCCGCTGAGGAAGATCCAACTTTGCCGTTGGTTTTGTAATACAAGGAGAAACTGTTTCAAATTGACCACGTATGAATGACCCTGTTGGTATCACTCAATGCGTCAGTGTCTGCGCTATGTGGAGATTGCTGTCCCAGGCCGTTGGCTGCATTCTTTATGAGCTGATAACACGTCGGCCCTTGTTTGCAGGCAGGTTGCAATCCATTTGCAAGGAGTTGTTCATGTGCCTTGTGGGTGTGGTTCCTTCTTTTTTTCTGCCCCTTGTTCAGTTAGTCAAAAAAGTGGACATCGCGGGAAACCAACCAGACACCGAAGCCCATCTTAGATGTTGCCCCTCAGAGACCTGGCAGATTTCGGTCAGGCAAGGATCATGTGGATCAGATTCGGAAGATCATCAGCACCCTGGGCACGCCCACGGAGGCGTCAACTTTGCTGTCTTTTTCCAGCCAGTTTGGTTCGCAATGCTGGCGGTGTGTCTATGCATATATGGATACGGTGCCCCCCCATGATCCACATTTTAGTGTTTTCTGCAAACAAAACACTGGACAAATGCTGCTTTTTGCAGCATTGTTCCGGATCAGATTGTGATCCTGAATTTCGGTGCAGAAAGTGGAGCAAATGTTGGAACATGGGAGCAGATGATTTGTGTGGATAATTCTTGAGGAGCAGATGATTGCATGGATAACCTTCTGGATAGCGAGTTTGCAGGCTGCAGATGGAAAGTGCTGTGCTGTCCCTAAAATCTGGCTTTGGAAGCCAACAGTGCTGTACTGTCTCTAAGAAACCTAAAATCTCATGTACTGTCCCTAAATGCAGAAAGTGCTGCGCAGCCCTCAAAATTTGTGTCAGAGATTAGGGACAGTGCAGCGCTACTAGCATGCAGACAGTGCTGTAAAATCCGGGCTTTGGAAACTTTTTTTAGCGTGGATTCGCCAGGTTTTTCAGGGACAGTGCAGCACTTTTGGCTTCCGAAGCTTATCGAGAGCAAGCGCCTTCACGCCGTCAGTGTGGAACGGCCTCCTCAAAGGTAGGTTTGCATTGTCCATGGCCTGGGCAAAGGGAGGCAGCGCTGGCCATGAAGGCAACTCGAGAGAAAGAAGAGACAGACGGGGTGAGCAGTGAGCCAGCTTCTTTTGCTGCAACATAGCAGAAGTGAAGCGCGCAGGCTCGAGGTCAAGCGAAATGAGACGCGCAAAGTCAGCAGGCAACTTTTTTCTAGCGGATCTGGGAAGAAGCTCGGTCTCGCCCTCCGGAACCACCTTGAAGACCAGGCCCTTGAGCTCTTCAGAGCCTTGGATGGGCAAGAGCAGGGGCGAAGCAAAAACAGTTCATGAATAGTTTGGGCGAGTAGTTTTGCCTTTCGGAGCCACTGTGCCTTTTATTAACTCTGCCTAGCGGCCACATGGGAAATTCACTGATCTTCCCGTGCCATTCGCCTGGCGCGCCCGGCGAACTTGGCCCCAAGAGAGGCGCTCATCGCCGCAATCCCCTGCAGCGCCGCTACTGGAAGCCTAGCAAAAAGTGGATGGGCCATTTTACACTGAAAAGCTAAAACTGCAGTCGCAGAATCCCGACAAGGCCCTGGAAGCGGCAAGGCCCGAAATGTGGATTATAGGAAAGGGGGGGGGGCGAGAGCATATATATATATATATATATTATTATATTTTATATTATATATATATTTATATCATATTTGAGGATTTTCACCTTGGTTGAAGGAGATCAACAATTTATGGGACCTTATTTGCCTATTTTGACACCGGCCCAAACCATACCTGCATGAGTTTGTCCATGAGTTTGTTTCCTTTTTCAGCGATTCCCTGCCTTTGAAGGCTGAGACGCAGTGGCTGCCGGAAGGCGGCACGGCGCGGTCGTTCCTGGTGAAGTGCACTCCGGCGCCAAAGGCAGGCCAAACCGAAGCGCGTCGACGGGAGATTTGGGGGGTAGATCCCTTTTTTTAAGGCTGGTTGCCCGTTAAAAGGGGCTGGTGAACAGGACAAAGGGAAACCCACCCGTAACCACCGAGTTTTAGGGGTCCCCCAATTTTGTTAGACACCCAAATGGCCAAATACTTGGTTTCACTCTCTGAGTTCCCGCGCTGCATACCTTTTTAGTTGCAAATACAGAGTTGGGACATTTTCTGTCCAATCCTGAGTTTTGGTTTTACCGGTTCGGCAACCATTTACGGTCAGCTTCCCATGTGAAGCTTTCACGTCCAGGTGCATTGAAGTGAGTCAAGGGTGCAGAAACGAGCATCCACCAAACAAGAAGGCAGCACTACACATGCGCAAAGCTACGGCGGGTTGGACGCATGTGTGAGGTTAGCTGGAAAGCACTCCTCCCCACGGCCAGCGACAGTGCCATTGAGGCGCAAGCGAAACTTCGTTATGTTTCGAACTTGCCAGGAAGAATGAGCGCTCACGAGTACATTGTGCCTATATTTGTTGATTTTGCTCAGAAAAAATGCGTTGCAGGCAAGCATATCCCCTGGCAATTGTTGGAGGCATGCTGGTGATCTCTCACTATCATTTGCATCCTCTGAAACCAGTTGTTGTAGTGCAAACCAGGTAGGCGGCGTCATGCAGTCCAGTCCATCCAGAATTTGCCCCGACATGGAGTGTTGCACATATTTTCTGCATACTGGCACAGGATCCAAGTTGATTTGATCCAGGTTGTGTCGAAGATGGTGACCTTTGATCCGAATGTTCGCATCAGCGTGGCCGACACCTTGCGACTGAAGTGCATCCCTCAGCGCTGCCATGGCTCAGTTTGGACATGCTTCCATTGGACTACCCCAAGGGTTGGCGACAGGTTCCCCTTTGGTTTTCCTTCAAACTTCTCACAAAAGGTTCCAAAGTTGTTGACTACCCCAAGGTCGACTTGTACCCAGCGTTTCTCCCTTTGGGAAACGGGCTTAAGTCTACCTTTGGGTACTCAAAAAAGGAGCTTGTCCCTGTGTGGAAGTAATGTTCAAGATCGCTCCGGCGCCAGGTATTTCGATCACTTGTTTGAGGAGGAAGACCTGGTCCACGACACATGCGTGCGTCTCAAGTGCGATCGTCCAATCTTTCGCAACTTCCAACTAGTATGCTCTCAGAACGAAAAGGGCATTGTGAGCTTGCTATCACGAGTCTTGCTTTACTGCCAATGCTTCATCAATGAGCAGCAGGTTTCATCAGCCCACTACATTGCTTTTTGCAGAGCCCTTGAATTGCATGTTCCTGCAAGAGCGGGTATGTTGTTGTCAGGAACTGTCCTTCTTCACTTGCCCAGCAGTCAACAGTATTCAATTATTCCAGTTGGCAGTCGAAAGGAGCAGTGAGTGATGATCCAGCGAGTGTAAGTGTCAGTATTGGTTGTCGTGCGCGACTTTTTTTGGTCAGTGGCAATGGCTGACTCATTTGAAATAGCAGCTGAATTTGGTCGGTTTTTTACGCTGCCGAAAATAGCAGCAGACAATACATGGATGATTTTGTCGCTGCATGCTTAAGTTAGATATGGCCATGAGAGTGTGGATTCTGTCGCGGCCCCTGGCCACATCTTGGGTAAGTTCGGCCACGTATCCTCCGCATGGAGCGGCATTAGGGCGTATGCGGTAAAATACTTCTGTGGATCAAAACCAATGGTACCATTTTGGGGTAGGTGCACCACCCATTTGAGTCTATTTTAGTGGGGATTGGGAGAGGGTACGGGATTTTGACCCATGGCCATACGACCACCACGATGGCTAGTGTCTTGGTACAAGTCGATTTCCTGGCCACTCGAAAGAGATGCGCGAAGAAATTGATGCAGCTGCGGCCTTCCGTTAGCATGCGGACGAGAGACAAGAGCATCGGATCGGGAAATACATCGGAGAAGTCAAAGCACAAAGGTCTCTAGAGACCAAAGTGATGGAAGGCCACTAGTCCAGCGTGGGGCAAGACATCAGCGGTTGGCTTCCGGCAGCTATACGTTTGTAGAGGCTTTGGTCAATACGTGAGATTGGACAGACAATATGTATGGAGTCATGGAGTATTGCAATTGAGCACGCCAGGATCGCATTTTTCGGCACCATGTACAGTCCGTTCTAGGAATTGCTGAGGCACCAAAAAGATCGACTGGAGCTTCGATAACTTCGAGCCCACCAAACCGGTGCCCCGGACGCATTTGCGAGCATTGAAATCTTCGACCGCAATGCCGCGCAGCTTCTACAAAGCTACGTCTACTGCGAGCTGGCAAGCTTTCACCCAGAGATAGTTGAGCGTGACAAGCACTTGTCCGGGCCTTGGGCACTCTCAGGAGTTTCGCGGATTCGAATCGAGTCCCTTTTGTTTCTCTTTTTGGGAAGCAGAAGGACATCGTTGCCATTTTGGGACCATCCGATTCCTTTTTTTGGGGCGCGGCCGCCTCCGCTTAGCGGCTTCGTTGCCTCGCCGTGAGGCTTGCTGCAAAAGGCATCGACAAGTTGTTGGAGGCGGCTCCCCGACCGAAGGCCGGGCTCTCGATGCTCACCTCTCCATGTCAGTCCTACGGGGACGCAAGTAATGGCCACATCATCTGACCAGGCTGACTCTCTTCGACTCTGAGCGCTGAAACGTGCCCAGAGACCGCCGCCGGCAAAAAGCGCGAGTCGTTCGTCATTACAACTCGAAATGGTGCTGAGTGTTGCTGAGTTTCTTGTGGCTGAGCTGAAAGTTGGGTAGCTAGCAGCGTGGACACATTTTTGAGGACAGGCATTTGCTCAATTCTCTTGCAGATGCCATTGCACGGTCGGTCCATGGCAGATGCTGGTTGTGTGCTGGTTGTGCGACCAGGCAAAAAGGCAGTCCAGCCATGTGCCAAGTCTCTGAGACCTGAGACGTTGATTCCGAAGCGAGCGGGGGGTGTCGGAGCGGACACCTTTCTTGGCACCGCCAAGATGCCAACATTTACTGGCATCTACTGTAGTCAAGTGGATGACATTCACGAAGCACACTCACCAAGTTTGCCATTGGGACATGGGATTGACTCACCAAGACCCAACATGTGATTGGGGGAGGTGGCTCACAGTTTCCCCTTCGCAAAGAAGCTAGGTTTTGCAGCAAAGTGGGAGAGGCGGGAGAGGCAAGGTGAGGACACTGATTTCGCGAACATGCTTCCGCAGGTTTGGGCTTTTGTGCCGTTCAACTGTGGCATTTCATGCTTTTTGGCTCATCCAGATGAGCGCGTTTATGTAGCACACGCTGCGCGCTACTTCTCTCATGGCATGCCGGCATTGTCTCCAGAAATGCGCAACTTGAATGCACAGGTTGGGGGCGACGGTTTCCTTCGATTTGTGTGTGCGCGCGTGAGTGTGACTTTTGGAACATGATATTCACTTGGCACATTCCTTACCCTCCAACATGCTAACCAAATGTCAGATGTTCCTTGACCAAGACGGTATGAAGCGCTTCCTCAGCCCCCCCCCCCCCCGGGCGGAACAAAAGGTTAAATGCGCATTCTTTCTCAGCTGCAGACCTGCTTTACTGTGGTGTGATCATGGCTTTGTGAGGCCAATGTTGCCGGAGCGAAAGGAAGTACAGCATTATCTTGTCGCCAGTGGAGTTGGCAAGGTGAGGGTTCAATCGGCGCTCAAGCTATACGTAGGAGAAACATATTCGTTGGTTGCAGCACCTTTACAAACAAGTCAGGGAAGCGCAGACAAGCTCCACTCGTTGAGGCAAAGCGCGTGGCCAGATGTTTCTCGAGCGTTGAGTACACAGCGCTGGCTATGTGCAGCAACTGGGCACGCAAGCTCCCTCAAAGTTGCATCTTCAGGGGCTCTCGCCGTTTTGGGAAACTTCCTTTTCTCTTCAACCGATTTTGGTGACGCTCGGGTCATGTCGCTCCCGGAAAAGCCCTGCTGTGCTCCGAGGTGTGGGTGTGATCCTTGTGATGTCTGGCACCTTCGCCGGGCGCTGGCGCCTGGACGAGCTGCTTGGACGCGCGAGGGCTATGCATTTCAGGGAACCACCTCGGTGGCTCAGGGTGGTTTTCCTTTTGGTTTGCCTTAAGAACCACAAAACAGGTACCCTCAAAAAAGGACACATGTGAATCCCCGAAATGATGTTCACCAAAGAGTGGCCTATAACTCACATCCCAAGTGTTTAGCATCCCGACCGGGGAAGGTTGAGCTGCGTGGAAAGGGACTGTGTATGTTTCTTGACCCATTGGAATATGGTTGGAGTGCCCCAATGTTCTCTGAAACATCCAGTGGCCCGGCCCCAGTATGAGTGAGGCATGGAACCGCACCACTGGAGAATGTCTGGAGTGTCTCTGGATTTCCCCAGAAGAGCTATGGCCTCCTCCTGGCGCCGGCTGGCATGTTTCTTTTTTTTCGCGGTGAGCCGCTTGTTTTGGAGCTGGATGCTCTGGTTTGATCATCAACCGCACAAGCAACATGGAGGACAATTCCAGGCATGAGATGGGAGAACTAAACGGCCACCCTTAGTGCAGGTCGTTTGGCTTTGTGCAGGTGACAGCCCGCACAAGTCAGTCCTGGACAATGGTGACACGAGTCATGTGCGTAGCTTGGCCGATAGAGGCCCGATCCCGAAGAAGCCGACAGCAATCCTCGCTTTGCAAGAAATTGCGCTAAGGATTGGCAGGGCATGAAAGGTGCTCAGGCAGGGATCGAGCTGTGCCTTTTGGCGGCCATCCATACGCCTTGTCAGATCAGCTCTTGGATTCAAACTGGAGCCAAATCAGCGACGGA
>CAUJNA010000165.1:45000-65496 GCA_963377175.1 Effrenium voratum
GTCTTTTTGGGGTTGTTCTTTTTTGGGAAAGCAAACGGAAAGCGTTGCCTTGTTGGGGGCTCCCCGATCTTTACACAAACCGCAATGTAGGTTCAAGCAAATTGTTCGAATCTTCGGGATTTGAATTTCACCAGGAGTGGGGACAGCAGAGTGCTCCAATGGGCCCGGCTGCTACGCCGCCTTGATGCAATGCGTGCACCAGACTGCCAGAGGACGTATTAGCGTATATGCATGTACACTGTATATATATATATGTTTCATATATATATATACATACACCGGTATATATATATATGATGTGTGCACCAAACAACATTGCCGGCATGAGTTTGCCCCAACTCAGGTCGGCTTATGGATATGAGCAAGGCAACTTGGGACAGACACTTGCGACTTGTCTTTCGGACTGTCTCGAGGCTACGGTTATGGTGAAGGCTATGACGGCTATGGCTACAATGTGTCTCCAGAAGCCTATCCTGCCAATCAGGATCTGTGCCGCTCTGCCGTGAACACACCCGCAGTTTTCGCTACACGTGCTGCGTGCCACAAGAGCAGCCATGTCATCTGAGCAATGGCCAGGACTATCAACATGCAAATGTGGTTGGAGCGCCTGCCATGCCACCGCTGTACCATGGCTCTCCTTAACCGTTGCGGCAAATGCACATGTTTTGAGCTGACTCAGGCAGATGGGGCCACAAGTGTGAGGCGGCCCATTTGTGACCGCCCAGAGCGGAGAACCCTCGAAGAGGCCACTTGGCGAAGCCAGACTGGGCTCTAGACCGCAAGTTCCGAGCAGCCGAGCTGCTTGTTGCATTATTATTGGGTCCGGACCTGCACGAGGGGTGCAGGTGCTTGGATTGCAGTCTGGTTTGGTCTCAGGGCCTGTATGCCAGATTGCTCGTCCACTGATCTGAATGATGCTAGAAGCATGGCATGATGATACAGTGGCTCATCGTAGAAATTGTAGGCAAAACAAGAATTACTGGAAACAGAGCGAAGCTGATTCCGCTTGCAATGTTTATTTTGCCCTGCCGCGCTTGAAAATTGCCTGTGCACAGCATGTTGCTTGGCCATGTGGCCTCATCTGCTCTCGCGCAGCCAAGCTTTAGGTGCTCAAGGTCGACGCTCGTAGCCCAAACGGCAGTTGGCCGGCGCATGCAAGGCTCGTACCCACGCAAGGTCCGAAACGGTGCCCCAATTTCTGGCGGCCAGGCCCAGCAGTCGTGCCCTATGATGCGGACCTTGAGCATGTGTTCTTTAGCTGAGATGTTGCCAGACATGGCTTGTGGAATTCATTTGTGGAACCGCGCGAGGTTCCTCTTTGTCAATCCGAAAGCTGGAGGACAACTAGGGGATGTGGCGCGGCATGCAGACTCTTACTTTACCTGAAAGGCAGCATGCATCACCGCATCACCGCATCTGAAGTTTTTGTCGACTTGCTGAGGTCTTCCTGCAGATTCCCCAACCTTTTGATGTTCGTATTGACCCCACGCGGCGAGCCAGACTGCATGTGTTCAGCAGCCTGGATTGTGAAAGTGAGTTTTGTTAGTTGATCCCGTGCTTTTGGGCGTTTGCCGAAGGGCACCCTCCAGAAATACACCCATTTGTTGTACAGACGTGGCCGAGGCTTGACAGAGGGCAAGTCGGGCAGCTTGGCAAGCATCAACTTTGTGTTCACTCACGCAATATGTAGGTCAATTGCACAGATGCAGGGTTGTAGGATCAAGGGGTGATGCAAGGGAATCCCGCCTTTACATGAAAAACATAATCTTGGGAAAGCCCTCTCTGTTGTATCACGGAAATGGTCTTTCCCCACAGTAGAATTTGGTTTCCCTTGGGTAGCGCTCCACCCGCGCCGAGGAAACAAGCCGGGCTTCCACTTTCTGCGACAGGTGTTGATGAGCTACGCGTGGGTGCGCGTCTTCGTGGGTGGAGGCCCGAAGTTTTTGGTATCTCGGCTCGGCAGCCTTGTGGGCAGAGTTTCAAGGGAATGTCCCACAGACCCCCCAAAGTTCCGGGATACATGTGGGGACGGACCCCTGATTTTGCACATATGTCGTGCGTACATTTTGTTTGCGAGAAATGGTTTGCACACTGTTGCCCGGGTTCCTTCCGTGTCCCACATCAAGTGGCAACTCGACGATCCCCCCCGCCCCCATTTTCAGACACACCAGTGGAAGATTTTGCTCGACTTCGGCGCAGGTGATGGGACTGTCATGTGGGTGGTTTCAGAAGCTCAGAAGCACGGGGTCCACACGGAGACGGGGATACGAATAGGTATGGTGCCCTTGGGCACAGGCGCGATTCGATGTGACGCTTGCGCGATTGCCTTTTCAGCTGTGCAATCAGGCAACGATTTTTCCCAAGCTCTCGGCTGGGGTGGAAGGACCCAGATTCCACGAGGCATTGCTTGGCTGATTGATTCAGCATGCAGGAACCCAGATGCAGATGCGCTGCTGAAGAATGATTGTGCTGGGATGAGGGACCTAATGCAACCAGGCTTTAGTCTTTCAAATGTCCAAACTTGCATGTGGCGGCCTTGGTAAGGCAAGACTGGATCAAAGCAGAGACAGAGCTTCACGACATTTGGCGAATTTCGCTGAAAGTGCCTTGCCAGAGGGAATGTACAAATCAATATACATCTACATATATAAACCCAGAAACGTATGTATAATATATATATATATATAGACATATGGTGACCCCTCATGGAGCTGGGTGTTGCCGCCTTTTAGTGACGATGGTCTTTGAGGATGAAGGGCATTTACACAGCGTTTGAAGTCAAATTCCAGCGCGACCCTGAGATAAGTTGCGCCCTTTTTCAACTCCATGCAAGTTCTAATCAACCAATGTGTCACCTCGATTTCGAAAAGGATTCCTATTTGAGCAGCTCGAGGGTCACATTGTTACGACACAGGTAGTAGGCAAAGTACACTTGGCAGCAAACAATTCTTGAGCATAAAAGCAGTACTCAAAGTACGCTTTGGCAGCTTCAACGTGATTGCAACAGCTCTGCTTGTGGTATTTTGTGCTATTTTGTTTTGGAGAGAATCTCAGCAAACCATCAATTTGGGGGACAGGAACTCGTTTCTAGTTAGATTGTTACTTGTAAAACAATTCCTGGCATATGTTCAATGTTAGCCGATCGCAGTTCCTAGTGGTCGAAACACCAATTGGAGACATCAACTATTGACATCGCCAGTTGAACGTTTGCCGTAAACATCTTCAAGTTGTTTCTTGGATATGGCCATGAGTTTTAATAGGGAATCACCTTAAAAGTGATTGGTGGACACGAATCCCCACCTAAATGATGTCCACCAAAGGGTCCCTTATTTAAATTCATAGCCATATTGCGCTCTTTGTGTGCCCTGCTGATGCTTCAAAAAAAAGCTGAGCCCGGAGAATTGGGACACCAGTCTTTGCCAAGCAAAGTCTACTCAAAATTCAAGATTCACCGATGGTTCACGATAATTTTGACTCTTGAATGTCATTTTCTATCTAAAACCTGGGATCCAAGACTCAAGATCTGCAAATACGTTTCTTTGATTCTTGAATCTTGAATGCTGTTCTTTAACAACTGAAAGTTCTAGTGGTGTATACATATATATATATATATATAATGGCGGCGGGCGGGGTGGGGAGGTACCACATACCATACACCATAGAGCATGTATATATATATATATTTCTGTACACATATACGTAAACACAAACGGATATATATATATATATATACATACATTCAAACCCATCCCTTTTCATGTTTTGCGGGACGTTCAACGAAAGGCATACCGCGAAGGAAAAAAATGAAAGGTCACCAGCAAGGAGCTCGATTGCGTCTTGGCTGTTTCTGTTCCTGCACGCCCTGCGACCCGAGCACGCAGCGCTCAATCTCCCACTACACAAACAGGAAGCATTCACCGTTGCGGCAGCTGCATCACTACTCATCGCACCCACACGCACGCAGCCGCTTAGCTGTCTTCTTATGTCCCTCCTGTGGCAAGAACATGAACAAACAGAGTCAAGCAACATGTCCATTGTGTCTTTCGGGAGCCTTCAAAAAAAGACACCATCCAAAGTTAAGGGCACACGCGCAAGCCATCACAAGAGAGGAGTTGATTGTATCAGCTGCGTCGCTGCTCATCACGGCAGCGCCAGCTGCCTTCTTATGATAAGAGAAAGAAGCCAGCCAGGAGCTTGATGCCGTCTTTTTGGAGCTGTCACGCGGCAGTGGCATGAAGAAACGCAACAGATCTTTTGTGGGATGGTCCCCTGCGGCAAGAACATAAGCAAATGAGGTCCAACGACATTGACCATGTCCCTGCTATTTTCAATGACAATAGGGAAAGCAACTTGCAGGCAGGAACTCCTGTGCAAGTCCTTGTAGAGTATCTGATTAGTCTTCTTATCCGGGTTTGACTTACTTGACTTACTAGCCTTCTTACCCCTGCGGGGAGTGTCAGTTGTCCAGTGGGCCAAAAGCAATATTCGAAGCGAGACAGCCAGGAGCCCGCCCATTTGTGGAAATCCTGTACTACTTTTGGGACCTGCCTGGCTATTTTTTTCATGTGACGTGACAGGATGTGACGTGACGTGACGCAATGCAATGGAAGGTAAGGCAAGGTAATGTAATGTAATGCCATGCCATGCAATGTAAAGTGCTGTAATGTATGCCGTGCTGTGCTGTCGCGACTGTAGTGGAATGTAGTGCAACGTAATGTACTGTAGCGTAATATAGCGAAATTTATGTGTGCACGCATGTTCTGGACACTGCTCCTCGCTTCCAACTTGTACAAGCAGCCGGAAAGCAAAGCTGAATTGCGGGGCTATCAAACCATAGCCGGAGTATAGAATATGACAGTTGCTGCTCAATGCCACGTAAGTACTTACATCTCAGGAACGTGGAAATGATATTTCAACACAATACATAAACATGCTTAACGTGAGAGAGTGCTTGATCTCTATCCGTAGGTGGATGAAGAGGACGGTTTCCTCTACAACAAGGACCTGGGTTGATCAAGACTTGTGCTTGAACAGCTAACTCCCAGTCCCCTTCAAAGACAACCCAAAGGAGGTTGTTTAAACAAAAATTAAATCTTTAACCCCTCCGGCTCAGCCCGCCGACATTACAGGCCTGCATTGTTGTATGTGTTGTACAAGAACTGCGCGTATGATTTTTTCTTAACTGGGGATGCCTGGCTTTTGTTGGCAACTTCCTCGGGCACTTGGGAAAGGTGCTTACAAGACACAAGCGGGGACCTTTCGTTTGATCCTGCTTGCTCCTGCTTTCCGGGATTTTCCCCTGCCTGCAGGTTTTTGTTTGGAACGCCCTCAGTCATTTTCCCTAGCTGGGGATACCTGTAGGTTTTTGCTCTCGGTCACTTGGGAAAGGACTTGGGAACATCAACCCCCCCTTGTCAAGAGTATTTGAGCGTTGAGGTTTCCGAAGTTTGTGGCAAGATCCCCAGCAAGACTTCAGGCACATCCACATGCTAACGTAGATTTTTGCCCGAGCAGCCCCCCTGTACCGCGCTTTGGGTTTGGAGGTTCCCCACTGCCTACAGTTTAGGTTTGGGCTCCTGCACGGGCGGGCAACTAGATGCACGAACATGTGAGTCCCCCAGCCCACGAGGACACGGTACTGACTGATGCTGATGGATCGGAGCAGAAGTCTTTGGATTCTCACATGTTGCTCTACTGCGGCCGGCCCAGTTTTCAGACTCGTTTTTGGGCATTGGTGGTATTGGAGTCTCACAGGTGGAATCGCAAAGGACGCCGAGCTCGCTTACAATGCCGCTTGGAGACCTTTTATATGCCAACACTATATTTTGTTGCCTGCCTTTTTCTAGAGTGCTTCATTTTTGGCTTCAGGTGCTCACAGCTTGCACGGTTCATTTCAGCTGGCAAAGCCAGGTCGAGCTTCGCCGTACAAAAAGTCAATGCTTGAACAAGCTGGTCTACATTTGGCAAGGCCTCCAAGTGATCTTGCGAGTCGGTTCACCCTTCGCTTCCCGAATCTCTTGACATTCGCGTTTCTGGCTGGCCCGGCCATGTATCAGACAAGGCTCTAGGACACATACACATGGTCAGCCCCCCCATGATCTCCCTTTTGCATTTTCAATGCCAGGCCATGGCTTTTACGAGTTGTTGCCTGATGTTCAAGATACAAAATCATGAAAATGTATGTGCAGAACCTTTGACCGGATTCTGGTCGCATTCCACTTCCAGTTGGGTATGCTTGAAAAGTACGCGTTTTTATCAGTGTTTCCTCGCGTTTCACTGTTGCGCAACACTAACTTTGTTGCACTTTCAATAGACATGTACAATAATTTGGCCATGTTCGCTATATTGACTTTGCTCTTGCAGAAGCTTGCAACTACATTTGTTAGGAACACTGCGGCCTACGATGCAAATCAAACAATTTCGGTTTTTCTTCTTTCCGCCCTTGGGTCCGGTGCGATGTTCACTGTGCAAAGTGAAGGACCGATCGCCAGGAGCAATGATCTCCTTGCATTTCTTCTGTTGCGTTGGACAGCGAGTTCAGAGAGTGCTTCGAGGCAAGGGCGTAGCGGCTTCGGACAATCTCCAGCGCGTGGCAACCCAAAAAACATCTGAAATGGTGTTGCTCCTCTTTTTTTGATGGTACCCCTTTTGGTGGTTTTAAATGGAAGAGGAAAACAAACATTTTTGAGGTACCACCAAAAAGGACAAGCCCAAATGGTGTTGCTCCAGATCCCTTTTCAGGCAAACAGCGGATTTCCAAGAAAGCACACATCCACGGAAGGGCATGCCTCAGTGAGCGATGGGTTGGGTGGGTGGCGCTCGGCAGTGCGAAAAAAAACAGCTTGCCCGGCACGCGAAACCCGGCCGTCGCAGGCCTTTACCATGGCACGAGCCGAAAGGCAGGCGCTTTTTGGTGCTGTCCCACTGAGGGGCCTCTGGTTTGACTCAGACCCATTCTAGGGGACACTTCCCCATTCTTTCCAGGGATGCTTCTTTTCAGAAAAGAATGATGGTTGAAAAGAATGGGGAATGAAGCCCTAGACATACCCATGCGTGACTTCATGTTCTTTGCCAAGGGGGAGCCAATCTTCGAGGTTGGTGTGCGCAGCAAGGGGCCCAGGCCGGAGGTTCTGGGAATATCTCAAGCGATGAGTTGCGTGCCAGGTTATATAGCAATCCAGTGCCGCCCTCAAACGGCTTCGCGCCACGCTTCGCCGTCGCTTTGAGCGCTTTGAATGATCAGCGCCCACCCCGGAAAAAGAACATTCTGGTAGGTGGTTCGGCTCCTACCTGGGTTCATGGGGTTTATAGTAAGGCCTATATTATTCTTTACAACCATCTCAGTAGAGCCAAACGTGAGTGGGTTGTTTTGGGCGCTGCTCACCTGCTGAGGAGATGCCGCTTTCTTGCACATAGTTTCAGCAAACCCAGAAAGACCGACGCAGCTTTTGCCACCAGGCTGCTCTGCCTCAACATCAACTCGTATGGCGGCGGCGTGGCGCGTAATCTCTGGAACAACTCCTGGCGAAATGGCACCTTGTGCACTGAATTGCTCACATCGGAGCCACCCAAAGATTCGCTTGGAACGACTCACATGTTCCAGTTGGGTTCCTCATGCCATTTGGTGGTCATTTCCCGGTTGCGCAGGCACCTCGCAGCCTCTCATGGACGACTTGCTGGAGCTGGACCAAGACCCGGGAGACAAGCAGCTGGAGGTGATGACACTTTCCAGGACGGATTGGATGCAGCGCAAAAAAACATACCAGCACACTGGTCGCCGAGCAAACAAAGGTTGATGTGTGTCCAGTGTTTCTAGATATTTCAAGATCTTACAACTTTGCAGTCATTCATCCACAACAGTGTGATCAGAGTTCAACTTTGAGCGAGGCTGCTGCGCGTGCGTCGCTGAGCATGTGAAGTGGATAGTTTGAGAGGGTGAAGGGTTCGGGCCAGAAAAGCGGGCTCAGGCGGCCATGCCAACCAACTCAGTGCTTGCATCTGGGCAGAATTGGCGAATCGTTGATTTGGCTGTGGCTCAAACGTAGGCTAGTTTTTGAACAAATCAACAAAAGCTACAGTCCCTGCATCCGTAATCTTAGGCACACCCATGGTTGTTCTTTAGCTTACACTGAGTCTTTGACTGGTCCAGAAAGGACATCAGCTGAGGGCGGCCGTCGGGTTTTCCAGGGTGCACCCCTGCATTTCGAGTTCAAGCAGCGAAATTATCGTCTTGATCTCAGCTTACTTGTGCATGGCCCACGCAGCACGGAAAGGACAGGTCGGTCCAAACACCAGTAGTCCATGGTATGGGGACTCACCGAATTTCTGCAAAGTCAGGGAATTTTCCCATGTCTGTTGGGGGGAACATGACTGTGGCTTTGCAGCCTTAGGTGACTTGATCACCTTTTTCCAGGTGGATGGCGAGACTTGGATGCATGTGGACCAGTGTGTTCACTTGCAGCTGCCCGCACGGAGGAAAGCTACAAGCTTCAAAATCCGGTCTCTCTGACTATCGAGCAACTTGCCATGTCAGACTCAGTTTCACAAGCTGGCCTTTCATATTCAACTGTTGCACTCTCATCAAGAATGCAAGCATCTGCAGAACAACACACTGTACTTGTTTGCCATGGACGATGATTGCTGCCAGGCACAACCAGCAAATTTGTGTCCTGTGCAAGGTGGGGGTTGGGGGAAGGTCATGTGGATTAGGAGGTCAGCTTCGTTTGTACCTCCAAACCAACCTGGCAGGTAGATAGCCGCCGAATCTTGCCAGCAGCAGTCATGGCAGTCTCCCTTTTTTTGGCTAGCGCCTGTCTTTCCAAGTGACCCTTAATTGGTGGCTTGGATAGGGCGGTTTGGGGAGTATCCCCCTAGTTCCTGTCCAAATGGGAAGACACCTAGACTACCTATCCAAGCCACCAATCGGGGCCCCGGTGGTGAGTCTCGGTCATCTCAGGGACAGGATGCTGTGGAAATGTTTGTGGCTTCGAATCAGCCTCGTCGGGCTCAACCTCAGATCCTGATGTCATCCGGCAGAATTTTGTGACGCAAAATTGACCAAATGGATGCTCACAACTGAGGTATGACATCCAATTGTTTATGCAACCCAGGTTTCACCATGAGTGAGCAATGATGTTTTGTGGGACTTTAATTGTAGCATTCAGAAAGTGCCAGTCATCAGATGATGCATCAGCGCTGAAGCGGTGTCAGCTGGAGCATCTAGCGAAACACACCGTGTCGAAAAGGGGCAATTTGAATATCCTGGGCTGGATTGGAACCGACATTCGAATTGGGGTCGAATTGTTTCCAATCAGCCAATGAGCACTGGCCAATTGGCACAATGATTCATTATTCAATTTCATTATTTAACTAATCATTTGTTTTTCAATATTTTTTTTTTTTTTTTTTTTTTTTTTTTTTTTAAATTAATTTGTTTAATATATAGAATACGATATAATTTTTTGAATCAAATAAAACATAAAATAATATATAAATATACTATTTAATATAATTAAATATATAAATATGTATTTATTATATGATTTAGTGTGTAAGATTTGGATTGGGATAAAAAATACAGGTTTATTTTTGGTGTTTTTTATATGATTTTTATTTTTTGATGTTTTTTTGGAATTATGGTAGATTATTTTTATGAATTATTGGGGGAATATAATGGGTTATTGATTTTTGTTATATATTGGATATATTTTTGATGAATTAAAATTATTATCTTTTTGTTTTTTATATTGTAAATATTGGATGAATTTGGAACATATATATGGGAATAGGGGTGATAAAATTATTATTTTCCATTTAATTAATTGCTTTTCTTATTATAATTTATTATTTAATTAACATTTAATAAATAATAAATACTATTAAATTTTAATAATTATTATTATTTAAATTATTGAAGGATAGACAGACAACGAGATAAAGAGAAAAAGAAAAAGAAGGACAAATTAAACAACAAAAGGGATAGAAAAAAGTAGAGAAAGAAAGAAGGAAGGAAAGGAGAAATAAAAAAGGAGAAATAAAAAATACAGAAATAGAGAAATAGAAAAAACATAACACATAAATAAATAGAGAAATAAAGAAACAAGAAGAAAAGGGGAAAACCAAGGATAAAGGAAAGAACAATATCATGAAATTCTTGATAAATTTCGATATGGATAGGTTACAAATGTCCCAATAATTGTTCGGCAAACCATTAAATTTTGTAGAATTTTGTGGGGGATAACGTCTGGAGTTTAAAGAGTCGGGTCGTTGGAAGCGACCCAAAATTTGAGAAACGCTAACTAGATTATGCCATGAGAATTCTGAACGGACATTTCAAAATTTCGGGGATTTCCGGGCCGTACTAAGAGGCAGGAATTTGTACCGCGGAGAAAAGACCGGGATGAGGTTCTGCGATTCACGAGAAATACGATCCCGAGGCTATACCGGTTTATAGAATTTTTTTTATATAATTATAGAAACATATATATATATATATAAAATATAAATATATAAATATATAAATATTAATATATATTTATTAAATATATTATTATGATCTATTTAATTGATCTCTGTCTCTGCTTCTCCGTGTTTCTATGTTTTTCTATCTCTATATTTCTCTATATCTCTTTTTTTTTTTAATAAATCGAATGATATTTAGACGAAATTTCGGGGAATTCTTCAAATTTTCACTTGGAATTTTGAGGGCATGATCTAGATATATATATATATATTGGAATAGATTTCTATATCGAAATTTCTTAAGCACATTATGCAATTTCTCTTTCCTCTGTGCCTTTTGCTTTCTTTCTTTCTTTTTTCTCTCTTATCTTTTTATTTCTCTATTCCTCTTTCTTTATTTCTCCTTTGTTTTGGTTCTTTCTTTCTTTATATTTCTTTCTTTTTTCTATCCTTCTTTGTTTTTCTTTATATTCGTAATTCTCTATGTTTTTGTTTATATTCGTAATTCTCTATATTTTTGATTCTTTTTCGGAATCGTATTTTTCGGTCACCACAAAGCCGTTACAGCGGCGAGCGAATATACTCGTCTCGGTCTTTTCTCCACGGCAAAAAATCTTGCTTCTTAGCGCGATCCGGACGTCCCCGAATTTTTGCCGAAATTCTTGGGGGCTTTTTCAGATCTTCTTTTGGAATTTCTATAATATGATTTACACAAATTTTCCATAATATATATTTCATAATCAATTAATTTATATTTCTTAAACATATTTATATAAATATATAATATTTCTAGAATTAATCAATTCATTACCTCAACATCCAATATATAAAAAAATTTTTAAATTCCTAATGTAAAAAATATCATTTCACCAATTATATATTTATTTATTATATATAATTATTTATATTTTAAATAATATATCTACATGTTTAAAGCCAAATACATTTTATTATATATAATAATTATCTAAAATTCCTTCTTCCGAAAATCACCATTTTCGCGAAAAAAAAAACGAAAAAAATTCGCGGACCCCATCGCGGAACTTTCACGGGGCTACTTTCAAAACATTCATCACACAAATAATACACGAAATATGCTTTCACAACCCCAATTCGAAAGCCGAAGCTTATCAATACAAAAAATAGAAAAACAAAACATTCCGCAACCCGGCTTAAATGTCGCAACTTTTCAATACAAACATAATTACATAAACTAAATTTCCACAATCTCAAAAATCAAAGCTTTCTAGAAAATCATAACCTTTCAATTCCAAAATAACACACGAAGCACGTTTCCACAACTCCAACTCACAACATTACCTATATACAAAAAAATCCGTTCACCTCATATCCGGCAACGAAGAAATCCATCGACTTTCACGAAATTTTAGTAAATCTTACACCAAACATTCGTAAAAATCCGGCTAAAAATTACACTCAACTTAACCCAAAAACTTCAAAACTCCCACAAATCGGTTTCTATAGAACTATTTTTACAACAACACATTTATACCAACCTCAAAATACGTATTCCCCGACCCATTTTAGCCTACGAACATTCTCCCGCTTTACCGGTAAATACACAAAATTCATCATTCCAATTTCCTATTAACAAGCCACCCTTATACAAAACTTTCGTGAATAATTTTTAATTTTCACAACCCCCTTCGCAAAATTTTCACGAAAATCAACGCCAAGACCAAAGGGTCTTCCCCTTCATAGCTCCATACAAGAGCCTTTCGGACGACTCTCATATATATATATATATTTACTCTATAAAACGAAACCGTGAAACTTGCTCGTCGCACTTGCGCGCGTTTTCCCGGACCGCTTTTCCGAAAAATCCCGGATATTTCGGAAAATTGGTCCGGACTGCCCCGGGAAGATGTAACCGCTTCATAATTCCTACGGATCGCTCGCCCAAATCTGTCCGGGCTACCCCGGCATATGTGCGGAAGACACAGTGGCTTCATTTTTTGTAGGGACCAATTTCCCGAAATATTCCAGATATTTCGGGAAAGCGGTCCGGGAATCGCAGCCACCCACCATTTTCTTAAAATATTCTGAATATTTTAAGAGCCATTTTCCCGAAATATTCCAAATATTTCGGGAAATGCCATCGTCGAAATATCCGGAATATTTCGGAAAAATGGTCTGGAGTGCGACTATCGAAATATCCGGGATATTTCGGAAAAATGGTCCGGACTTTGAACGAAGTCGTTGTGTCTTCTAGATCAAGAGTCTAGGCATATATCTTCCCATCCGTAGCCGTTGAACGAAGCCGTTGTGTCTTCCAGATAAAGAGTCGGGGCATATATCTGCCTGTCCGTAGCAATTTTGGCTGAAATCTTGGCCCATCTTCCGAGAGTTTGGCGATGCGATAAGCAGTCCTGCAACCACCTCCTGGCCGCGGGAGCGGCGGGGCAGCGCCGAGACAAGCGCGTGATAAACCGTTTTGCACTGGCTCGCTCCACAGGGCGAGGGCGACAGGGGACAAGCGGCCAGCCGCCGCGTGCAACTGGGGCACGCGCAGCCAAGAGCTCACACGCGCGTTCTTGCAGCCCGTCTGCATCACGGCTCTCGGGCTCGGAGTCGGACGCGTGCACGTGCGCAGGCGAAGCCTGTGGCATGTCGACATCAGAATCCGGCGCGCTGCGCGCCGGAGTGTCGGTGTCTTTCCCTGTCTCTCTTTGTCTGTTGGTCTGTCTGTCTCTGGTATCTGTTTCTTTGTCTGTCTGTCTGTCTGTCTGTCTGTGTCTGTCTGTCTGTGTCTGTCTGTCTGTCTGTCTGTGTCTGTCTTTGTCTGTGTCTGTGTCTGTGTCTGTGTCTGTGTCTGTGGCTGTTTGTGTCTGTGTCTCTGTGTCTCTGTGTCTCTGTGTCTTTGTGTCTCTGTGTCTCTGTGTCTGTCTGTTTGTGTCCGTCTGTCTGTCTGTCTGTCTGTCTGTCTGTCTGTCTGTCTGTCTGCGTGTCTGCGTGTCTGTGTGTCTGTGTGTCTGTGTGTCTGTGTGTCTGTGTGTCTGTGTGTCTGTGTGTCTGTGTGTCTGTGTGTCTGTGTGTCTGTGTGTCTGTGTGTCTGTGTGTCTCTGTGTGTCTCTGTGTGTCTGTGTGTCTGTGTGTCTGTGTGTCTGTGTGTCTGTGTGTCTGTGTGTCTGTGTGTCTGTGTGTCTGTGTGTCTGTGTGTCTGTGTGTCTGTGTGTCTGTGTGTCTGCGTCTGTGTCTGCGTGTCTGTGTCTGTGTCTGTGTGTCTGTGTCTGTGTGTCTGTGTGTCTGTGTTTGTGTTTGTATCTGTGTCTGTTTTTGTCTTTGTCTTTGTCTGTGTTTTCGTCTCTGTTTGTTTGTTCTGTTTGTTTGTTTGTCTGTTTGTTTGTTTGTGTGTGCTGCGCGCCGAAGGTGTGTCTCTTTTTGTCTCTGTTTCTTTGTCGGTGTCTTGTTTTGTGTCTCTTTGTTTGTTGGTTTTGTTTTTGTATTTTTGGTATCTGTTTCTTTGTTTGTTTGTTTTTGTTTGTTTGTTTGTTTTTGTGTTTGTCTGTTTGTATCTGTTTGTGTTTGTGTTTGTCTGTGTTTGTATTTGTGTTTGTGTGTTTGTGTTTTTGTGTTGTTGTGTTTTTGTGTCTCTGTGTTTTTGTGTTTTTGTGTTTTTGTGTTTTTGTGACTTTGTTTGTTTTGGTTGAGAGATTTATAAAGGAATGGAATGGTTTACTTTAGAATTGATTTTTTTTTTCCTCCGAGATTTTTTTTAGTTTAGGCTTAAAAAAGGGTGTTATAAATGGGTATTTAAGTGATAAGATATTTAGGTTAATGATAAGATGTTAAAGTTAGTTGATTTCGGTTTAGTTTAAGAAAATCGAATATATAATTTTTTAGATTAATTAAAATCGCATTAATATAGCTTGCTATAAAACGAATATAAATTAAAAAAATAATTTATTTATATATATTATTATTATTTTGGTTAAAATATTGCATTATAATATTTATATATAAAAATAGATTTTTTAAAATATAATAGTATATTAGGTATTTAAAAAAAATATTATTACTTTGTGTATTATAATACACTAAAAAATTTACTTAGGTATTGTTAAAAAGTTCTATTAGATATTTGGGCTTCTGAAATTAAGTCTTTAATTTAATATAATATATAATTTTTTCGAAATATTTTATTTAAGTAAGAATTAAAGCAAATATTCAAAATCATAATTATACATTTACTCGAAATATTCCAAAACCGCGTTTTGTTAAATATTTATTCGATTTATCTATTCCTGTTTCTATGAGTAATACATATCTATTTATAATTATTTAAATTAAATTAATTTTTTATTCCATAATTCTATTATTCTCTTATTATAAGCTTCATTTCGCACACTACTAAAAAGCAACGGGCCCCCGCTAGTATATATATATATATTAATAATATTTACAAAAAATACAATAAATTTCCAATATATTTAACAAATAACAATTATTTTTTCCTACCAACTAAAAATACGAGAGCGGATTTAAGATTATTCAACCGCTTCTCTGTGAAACCCTGTAAGCTAAACAAGCAAAAAGAATCATTTCTACAATTAATAATTAATGATATGAAACGAAAAGCAAATGCCATTCTCCCACCTCACTCCTCTCCGTCGTAAGCTTCCCAAATGAATATCAGCGGTTAGACCGCGGTGGAAGAGGAAAGGAAGCACTTGGTTGGGTTGGTGATAGACGTATTCTGCAGATGATTGATCTTTCAAAATCAATGCTTCGTTTCAAACAGTCCAATCAGTATCTTAAGATCAAATCAATTTTCAAAGAAACGCGTTCAGCATTTCACGGCTTCGATTTTGGCCTCTGCGAGGTGGTGAATCCTAGCAATAATGTGAGGCTTGATTCACATGACAACCTTATTGCCACCAAACTTTGTCAAAGCAGAATGGCTGCTCCTTGCACGTGTAGAGCACCAATGCAAGTGGCATTCGCGATTCTTCGGCAGTGATGTAGTAGACCTGCAATGATGTTCTGGCAAATCCAGACATCATACTGCAAACTTTACAACTGCCGCCTTGCGTTTGTCACCCCACGGCATTGATTTGACCATGTCAATCATTCCTGGGGCAATGCGACCTAAGGATGCCGGCCAGCACGTGCCGAAATTGCGTGACAGCAACCAGCTAAGACTAGCACCAAAGCTCCAGTTGTATCCCACTCCAAGGCAAACATTTCGGTCGAGGCCCATCAACTTAGAGTGGCATACGGCATTGCCGCACATGCATTTGACTTTTGCATGCTTCCATACCCACTCTTGTTCACTGATTAGCTCTGGACCTTTCTGCCGATATTCCTCGCTGCCTCGCAGGCCAGAGTATGGATCCCCACGCTGAAGGCAACGGCTCTCCCTTTCATGGGCCGCACTTTCCATGAGTCAAGCGTGCCACAGGGCTCTAACCGTCGAGCGCCAGGCCCCCTTCATTCTGTCTTTCCAGCCCTTTGGAGGCGGCGTGGACTTGATGTCGAAGACGCGGGGTTTCAGGCAGATCTCAGGCAGACTCTTCGAATTTTGGATTTGTGTTGGCATTTGCAGGGAAAAGGAACCAACCACCTCAAGGATTTGGTCCCAGATTTTGAGCCGCACCTTTTGGCAACCCCGAAACATGGGAGCCTCATCGCTGCCTCCGCAATCGCCACAAGTATCCTGCACCGGTGTTCCATCCGCTTCTCGCGCAGAGAATCCCATGTGGGTTTGGGCGCGCCTTGATGAAGCCCAGCCCAGACTCCATGTCATAGGCATAGTTGTGGTGCTCGGCCTCTTCCGTGGCTAACCGGTACCCAAAACGGAACCCTAAGTGGCAACCAAAGCCTAAAACCTGAACCCCGGCTCTGGAAAACTTTGACCCATTTCCGCCGCTTTGAATCCTTCAGTCTCCCGCCTTCAGCGCTTGGCAAATGTACGCCTGACTTCCCGTTCTCTTAAGTTTCGGGGGAAACCAACCAAGAAACACCCCGTCTGGCAGGGTGCAAATCCCTTTGACGAATACCCACCTCTTTGTAGCCTTTCCGCAATCCGAGAGCCACGAGCATCTTGAAGATGGTCTTCAGAGGGCCTGCCGAATCTCTCTTGAGACGTGGCTGACTTTTCGGAGTTGGTTTCATGCCTGGGGTGCAAAAAGGGACATCAAAAGTTGACGGGTAAAAAACCACAAGAAAGGTAGCAGCCTCTTTCGTCGTCCGGGTGCATGAGCTGTGAACGGCAGCATTCTGCCCACTCTCCGGTATCAATCTGAGCGAGCTCATTGTGGCCACGCGCAAGGTGTTGTCTAAAATAAGGGAACCCACAACATTGTTGGTCCCCCCCCCAAAAGAAAGGAGGACACAGGTTCCTTTTGGCTTCCTTTTGAACAACCAACAGGGGTTGTCCCCCCCCCCCGCAGAGACACGCCCATTAACTTATTTGCGTGCACTCTGATGAAATCTCTGCCCGCAAGCAATTGGGGACCCTGCCCCATGAATGTAGTCAGGATGTGAACAAGGAGCGCGCTGCAGGGACATGCAATCATGTGAAATGCATGGCGCATGATTCATTTTGATCACTGCCTTTGATCAAGTTTCCCCATCGGCCTCGGGCCCCTTGTCAGTTACCTGGAAGCACAACACGGAGTCAGTCTTTGTGCAACTCGTGAGTGAGGCGAGCACTCGGCGATTTCTCCACAACTCATAGATCTGCGCAGCACTGGTGCATGTGAACAAGCATGTTGAGCTTGCCAGGGTCTGATGTGTTCACAATAGAGACCCCTCCCCATGTCCTCCCCAGTTAAGCAACAACCAGCAAGAATGCTACCAGTTTCCCCGATAAGTCATGCTCAGACCTGGAACCAAAGGAGTCTAAGTACCCAAACGCATGTATTCCGCACCAATTTTTGGTTGGGACTCTGTCCTAGTGACCCCGGATAAGCCTACCTCAGAAAAACCCAGGTTTTGGCAGTGGCTCTTGTAGCGCTGGCCTTTGTGCAGCCTTCTGCATGGCCATCAGTGAACTCCTCTCAACCATTCACGGGCACGGGTCCTATGTTCGAAAGTACGACTAGGACATGGGACAATTCGTTGGGGCTGGGAGACTTGGCGAGTCATGTCCAGAACCCCAAAACCATCATTCATATCAGGACATTTTAGCCAAACCTAAGCACAACTTCTGCAAATCGTGGCGCTCGGGACTGGAGCTAAGTGAGCTACTCTGAGCCTGAGTACAAGTTGTGTCTTCCTTGATGGACAATTGTACTGGTTTGCTCCAGGGTTCTCCTGATCTTTCTCCTAAAGGCCTCACCCCTTCATCACAATAGTGGTCCCCTCAAATGGTTGGTTTCGGAACCCTATGGGCCAACCCCCTTAACGGAGCCGGCTCCAGCGACCCAGCTTCGTGTGTACAATCCACGTAGAAGGACGTCACCTCCGTGCGGGCGTGTGGCAAACAAGTCGTAGAGGACACTGCCATGGGTCAGAACCTATGCCTCCATTTTGGAGCGGATGAACACCCGTGTACCACCTATGTTGATGTTCACCAGGGGTACAGGGTTTTCACCCACAGCCACACCTGTCAGAGGTCCAACCTCCCCTGCCTGCGGCATGGGCATGGTTCGCGCGCCATGTGCCACGCCAGTCCCGATGCCAATTTCTGCACACCCTTCTTGCCGGTGGCTTTCCACATCAGACAGCTTTCTTCTGGCGTGGACAGTTGCGAAGCTACGCCCCCCCAAAAGCCGTGAACCAATCAAACATCGAGGTGAACCGGGTATGTGGTGTCAGAGGGCTTCCTTTGAACCAACCAAAAAAAAACAACTAAGGGCACCAGCTCATGCGTCGGGCCTACACAGCTCCAGCTGAATGCGCTAAGCTCAGACCAGCTTGTTTGAAATGCGAACAGCATTCAAACAAAATTACCGCACCTGTTTCCTCAGGAGATGGGAATTTGGGGCCCACTTTGTCTTAGCTCCTGGTATTTCTGGTTGAACTTTGGGTCCCGGCACCCCTTCTGCTCAAACGAACTCTCGACCAGAAATTGACCACTTGCTCTACACGGTTCGATGCACCACTTTTGCACGCCAGTCTGGCCACCTGAATTCTTGCAAGGCCATGAGCTTTCAGGCCGCTCTGCGGCATGAAAGCGGACGTGATTTCTCAACTGGGAGTGTTGAGAGGCAGTCATATTCCTGCACTACGAAAACAGATGCACTCTGCGCTTTCGGTAGCATTCCATAACCGGCCGCATATCACTCGAAATGAGAAACTTACCACTTGCTCGGCAGCGCGCATCGCTTCATTAACACGCATCACATATCGAAGAGGATGCACTCTCTGATGGAGTCCCCTGCCTCAGTTGGACTCGGGAGACTCAACGCACAATAAAAAGGTCACTGGATATCACCTGTTGTTGAGAGAGGGGGCGCAATCACCTGTTGTGAAGTGGTATTTTTTGTGAAGTTGATGATGTTGGTAAAACCCACTCCAACAAAAATCACCTGTTGTAATGTATGGGTGGATTCCAATCAAACTGCATTTTTTTGGAGAGGGACATCGGACTCCGGCCCTGCCTGCGGCCTGCAGTGTCTCCAAGGGCATTCTCGCCCTGCTTTGCAGGTGGAACGCTTTGCCCACTCGGCCTTCAGCTTGGCATGCAAACTGGGCATCGCATAGTCAGCTGTGATTTGGCCCCGCATTTTGACGGGGACCCTTTGGTGGACATCGTTTAGGTGGGGATTCATGTCCACCAACCACTTTTGAGGTGGTTCCCTATTTCAAAAAAATCATAGCCATTTCAGGATTGATGTTTCCGTTGAAAGGTCTGAGGAGCTTGCACATACCGGTCGTGCATCATCTATGTTCGCATCGCCTGCAGTTGCCCGGCACCCAATCTCTCGCAATTGACAACGAAGGTGTGCAAGCCGTGATAGAACTTCCTTGTGCAACAGAGCATGTGTGCCATGGTCAAACTTCATAAGGTCATTGCCGCTTAATAGGAATGCTTACCATTCTTGTCTACAATACCTATTTCGGCGTTGATTGCCATCCCTTCGAGTGCTTGGCAAGCTAAGGAACCGGTCTTTTGACCATGGCACATGATAGCAAGGAAACTCTGAGAGACAAGCCCAACAAATCTTTGGGAGGGAGCACATCGACGCCCATATCACCTGCAACGCAATCACGTGAGCTGAATCCATCTGCCTGAACTGCACAATCTTTCACTGCGTGATCAAATAAGCAACACGCTTGTAGAATAATGATTTTCTTGGCCTACATCATTCAAAGGATGAAGCATATAAGGCATTAGATTGCCGACATTGAGCATGTATCTGAAGGGCCTCCCATGTTGGCCCCTTCATTGAAGGTGTAGGAGTCTCCTCCAGGCGAGCAATGTTGGCCAACTCAGGTGCACTTCGAGCAATGTGCCTGGTCCAAAGCACCAAACCAGCTGGGTTGGCCCCTCTCGTATTCAAGCTATAGCTATTCAAGCCATCCCCTTTTTGGCTTAGACCAGGCACATGCCTCCGCCGCGCGGCCGCGCGCCTGTGATATGCCAAACTGCTCGATGCTGACCCTTGGGCAGCAGCTTGACACCTGAGGAATGCAAGGCCGTGCTGGCCAAGTTGCTTCAATTCATAAAGGGGCCCCGGAAAAATAACCTTTTCTTTAAACTAAAACACACACACACACACACACACACACACACACACACACACACACACACACACACACACACACACACACACACACACACACACACACACACACACACACACACACACACACACACACACACACACACACACACACACACACACACACACACACACAACACACACACACACACACACACACACACACACACACACACACACACACACACACACACACACACACACACACACACTCACACACCCACACACACACACACACACACACACACACACACACACACACACACACACACACACACACACACACACACACACACACACACACACACACACACACACACACACACACACACACACACACACA
>CAUJNA010000165.1:65596-123096 GCA_963377175.1 Effrenium voratum
ACACACACACACACAGACAGACAGACAGACAGACAGACAGACAGACAGACAGACAGACAGACAGACAGACAGACAGACAGACAGACAGACAGACAGACAGACAGACAGACACAGACAGACAGACACAGACAGACAGACACACAGACACACAGACACACAGACACACAGACACACAGACACACAGACACACACAAGTGACATCGAGTGAAAGATGCCACATCCTAGCAGCGCATGTTTTGGTCTTGGAAAAGACACCCTGTGGCCTTCTCCGTCAGGATCCAGTACACAGCGATCTGCCGGCAGCTCGTGGGTTCTGGCCACCAGAGACGCCAGGAGCCTCTCCGCCTGGGACGACGCCCTCTTACATGTGGCGAGTTCCGAACTTGCACTAGGGGTGTCGCCCCAGTGCCTGACGTTTCAGGTTGGCACTTGCACCTAGTCCTCTGAACTTGCAATCCCAGCTGGGAGTTGTACTATTTGTGGGCACAAACACAGAGGATTTAGAGGGATCCGACCAGGTAAGATTCGTCAATAAGAACCAGGGGCAACAATACGCAGGTTTGGGGGTGTCTTTTGTAGGGGAATCCAAGAGGAAACCTCTCATTTTGGGGTTCTCCTAGTTTGACACAACTCCATTCGGTGTTTCTGAGAGGGGCCAAATCCTCCAGGTTGTTTTCTTTCAGTTTCCATTTAAATCGATCCAAAGGGGGTCCTCTCTTTTGAGACACACCCACTGTGTGTACGCTTTTTTGAAAGCTCGGAACCCTTTTCCCCTCGCTTTGACAGGAAACCAAACGGAAAACCAAAACGCCACGTTGAGGGTCCCCCCACTACCCATATCTTCACACAACAACTGTGGCTCATAATGCTCCTACTGTGGATGGCTACAAAATTCACATAAGGGCACCAGTTTGGGATGGATGAACCCCGAGTTGAATACTGGTAGACCAACAATCCCAAGTGGTGCCGGAAGTGGATTCTGCCCATCAGGCTAGCCTGCCTCGTTCATGTGAGACTCAGAAATGTCCTGGCTCTTTGCCACCTGAACAAGAATCCTGCTAGCATGACTGAAAGTTGATGGCGCAAGTCTATTTTGGTCTAGTCATCTGATTTACATACCCATTCTGCCATCTGCTTTCACACGAAATGTTCATGGGTCAAAATTACTTGCTTCCCCAGGGCATGGGAAACTTTGTGCGTGCCCCATGTTCGTTCTTAAATGGATTCATTTTGACAAAACCTCACATGAAGCAGCACTTGCTGGCTCGTGATTGCATGCCCAACCTGCACTGCTGCCCTCAAATCTTCGATGTGCTTCCACCCAGTCTTGCGCACCTCAGCCAACTGCATTCTGAAAAATCAACCGAAATCTGAGATACCAAAGTGGGCCACCCGCCACAATTACATTGTCACTTAGGGGATTCCCTTGGCATCACATAAAGCGGCCCCAACCCCCGATTTTCCACAATTGGCCCATTGCCACTGGAGCGTTGGCATGCCAGAAAAAACATCGGGGAAACACACACACACACACTCAGCATGTTCCCTCCATATATCTCATTCATTTAGCCTGAGGTGCTGTCTCATTTGTCAGAAGCCCCAAGTAGAACCAAAGTTTCTGACTTTGACAAACCCCAGAACCAGCGAAAAATATAACTGCAGACTCAAAAACTCCTTTCAGCAATTTTGGGTCCTTCTGGTTTGGTCATTCTCTTGGGTTTAGAGCAATCAGCAAGCACATGAAACACCATCACACACTTTTTGGTTCGAGAGGACATGTCTTTTCTTTTTTCTCCGTGTCTGCCTTTCTTTTGCAGGACATTTCGCGAGTTTTCCCGGGTCCCTCCTATAATCGGACCGTTGAGAAACTACTCATTTGGCCATGGGTCAAAACCCCGTACCCCCTAGTGAACATCCCAATCCCCACTAAAATAGACTCAAATGGGTGCACCTACCCCAAAATTGGATCCCATTGGTGTTGACCCACGGCCATTTTGACTGAACTTCTGGCGCGGAGTTTGGGCGCACCTCGCCCTCGGCGACCTTGCTCAAGGTGGTGGCGTGCCATGGCCTCGGAGGCATGGGATGTCGAGAGCCTCGTGCCTCGACTCGCCGATCAAAAACCAACCGGTGGACTCTTTGACTCAGTGACTCAGCTTGACACCCAGCTGGTATCAAAAACACATCTGTTGACTCCATTTTGACTCAGCCCTGCAGACCATTTCAAAGATACCTGTCGATACCGCGTGAGTCAGATTCAAATCCTGGCGATTCAAAGGGCAACCACTTTTCAAGGCCGAACATACTAATGATCGGGCAGCTTCTCTTTTCGCCCAGGTTTCGATTGTGGCTCATGGGCGTTTCACATCTGAGCCCATCACTTTCCCAGTATGGGGGGCTGCGTCAACCTGCCAGAAAAGATACAGCTGACCAATCTACGCCTCCCTCCCTCTCTGCCCCTCTAGGCCTAGTTTGCGCAACCCACCGGAGGTCCGGCCGTGCGTCCTGCGCACATCAAGTCTAGCGAATTGCTCCTTAGGTCCTTGTGGGACTGTGTTTTTTTCCGAGGCCAGACCACCACTTTGCAGGGTCCCCCTACTTAAGACACACCCATATAGGGCGAATGATTGGTGAACGGCAGTCCTCTATGGCTTGCAAGAGCTCCTTCTCTGCCTGTGAAGCTAGCGAGACACAAAGAAATACACTTGGGCTTTACTATAGCCCCAATGAAAAGAGATAACAACCGAACGACCTACTAACATGGCCCAGAAGGGTGGGCGTCTCTGGAACCAGCGCGCCTCCAAAGTGTTGAGCCACCTCCTTGGTTCGACAAGACCGACCTGCACCCGACGCAACCCCTAGACTGATAACCTGGCTCTCTTTGTTTTGGGGAACCCCTCTTGGTTGATTTTCACGGAGAAACAAAAGGGGAACCAAACAACAAATACACAACTTAAAGCTGTAAACTCTGCCCAGCGGCTCACCCTTCTGCAGGAGGCCGGCTACGTGGCTGCGTGCCTGCTCCCAGGCAGCCGGCGTAAAGCAAAACACTCGGCGTTTGACGGCACTTTGAAAGATTTGGGTGACCCGTTGAACTGGTTCTAACAAATGGGTTTGCGGATGCCACACACGCATTGCCCTTGGGTGCAAGCGATCGGAACCCCTTCGTTATAGCCCGTTAAATGGGTCTCCGAACGAACCAAGCATGAGTGTCTACAATCCCATCGCCTGCAAACCTCTAGCTCTGGCAATCGAAATGGCGTCGCGCAGAAGCTTGGCTTGGAAAGGGTCCGGATCTCTGGCTGTATTTACCAAATGCCGCATTCCCTTCAATGTCGCGATGTCCCAGGCGTCTTCCAAGGCTGCAAAGGCTTCGTTGTCCTTGCGCTCCTCCTCGATCTCATGTGCTGGTCGCATGGGTGGCAGCGGCGCCTCGCGCTTCTTGTTCCGAGGCAAGTTACCAGAGGCGAAAAATGTGACCGGATCTGCATGGTATGCGTTGAGCAACCGCGCTGGGCCAATCACAACTTTGCGCATGTAGCTGGCGTTGATCATTCCCATGTAGTAACAAGCTAGGCAGGAACAAGTGAGCCCAATTGTGGCGAGCAGGGCGGTTCCCACCCAAGCATAGTCAGCAATCTGCTGTGCAAAACTTGGCGCAGGAGAGGTCGTCCTGAGATTTTGAAGAAACTGCTGGTATGGGTCCAGCGTGGTTGCTGGTCCCAGCGCTTTCTCCATATCTGGTGTCCATTTTCCAGTCCATTCCGGAAGCTCAAGCGCAAGCATCGAGGATGCGACCCGTTCACCCATCGGACACTCCTCCACTGTCTGTTTGCAGCAATGGTCCCCTGAGCATCTGTAGGGATCGTAGCACCTGGCTTGCTCCAAACTCCCTGAGCAAAAAGTCTAACCATTGGACAAACAGTTGTTTTTAAAAGGAAGGGGCGAGTTGGTGACACCAAAGCCAGGGACAAACCAAAGAAATGGGAATTGGGGGACTGCTCCGATCCCCTCCAAAGGTGCAATCTGAATCTTGAGATCAACTGGTGCCATGGCACATAATTGGAAAGTCTTGAGGGCATCGCCATCGAAATCGATGCGTGGTGCACACTTCCCACGTGTCGATGTGATCTATATCCACCGGATGTCTGGTGCCATCCGTGCATTCCAGTACGCTATCCTCCGGATATGGTGTCTGCCAAGGTTCCGGAGTGTAGGGCTTTCTTGACAGCAAGTCAATGCAGTTGTAGAGTCTCCATGGCAAATCAAGCGTCTTGCACACAGGTGGCAGCCCCGCAATGGGATACGGAGGGTCTGGTTCACCCAGCATTGTAAAGTACTCACAAAGAAAGTTTGAGCAGTATCCACTGAGCCCATACTTTTGGGCCAGCTCTACGCCTCTTCGCCCAAGGAACAAGAAGGACATGATCTTCGTTTCACAGTCCCCGACGCTCGCAGTTTGCAGCCTTGCCAATGTGGGACACAAGCACTCACAGAAGCCCTCAGCATCACGATACACCGTCTCGCAGAGAGATTGGTTGAAATTCACCAGCGGTCGGCACTCGTCGCCCCCGTAGTACAAGTTCCGGCCATCATGAGACAGATTCCCCGCCAGGTCCGCCAAGGCCTGGCAATACGTTTTTCGACAGTCGCCCCAGGGACCAAGTCCAGCTGCCGCCCAATCTCGGCACATGCGTGGAGCAATCGCCGTGAAATCCTCCAGGGCCTTCAGTTGCAATCGCTCACAAACCTCCGTTGAATTGGCGAAGCTAACGGGCTCCCACCTGTCGTGCTGGGCACACGATGCAGTGTCGCAGGCAAACGAATTGGCATTTGTGTGAATAAGTTGAATGCTCACAACGAGGCCCAAAAGCATCTGACCCATGGGCCGGCGGGCACGCACGATTGTTTCACTTCCTTCCGCGTCTTGTAGTCCAATTCTGGCACCCTTTGGATGGTAAACGCAGGCTAAAGTAACCGTGAACTCGGGTAGTGATGCTGTGGGTAGTGATGCTGGAAGAGTCTGGCGACAAAGTCTGAGATGTTGGAACAAATTTCTGCATGTCTATAGTGTCCAAGTTCTTGAGCCAAGGACAATGCCAGCATCTCCATCTTCCCCCCCCTCTGGACCCAAGTTTCCCCTGTCTCTCTTTCTCCCTCTCTATCAAAATAACAATTCCCATGCCTCACCTGATGATTTGCGTGTTTGAAGGCAGAAAAGGCTGCTTTCCACGTGTTGCCCATAGCATGATGATCCAGCATTCATGGCTTTCAAGTAAGATGTCAAGTCAAACCACTTCCGCCCAACCTTACCGTGTACCGTGATCCTTTAAGGATAAACAAACCAGTGCATCTGTTGGAACATGCCAAATAGGTCGTATCCAGTGGCCGACCGCACCGCGGTGCGGTGATCTACCGCATGGGGGGCCTTCAGAGGAGCCACGTGATGCGGGCTGAGGGTGCTGTCAACAAATCTCCGGCCAGGCGGGAGCGGCCCCTTTGGCACTGGCTCCGATGCGAGCTCATGAAAGACCAAACTCCTGTGCGCAAACAGAACTTCATTGAGTCACCTGGGGGTTGGAACCAAGACCGCCTAGGTATCATCCCAATCCTCAATCAGAACCTCTCTTTTACTTTGCCAATGCTTCAACTGTGGGGCATGGCAAGCAGCTGACTTGAGCGCTAGATTGCACGGCTCAAGCTAAGCTAAGGCCGGTGGTGGGAGATCCGCAGCAAATCACCAATACATTTTAGCTCGAGACACAGTCGCACATGCCCTCTGCATGCAGTCTCCGTAGTCAAATGAGTCAAATGTAAAGGTGCTGCTCGGCGTATGAGCCCCCCAGCAAACTCATGCAACATTGGCAGCTTGGCGAGTCACCAAGCGGTACACCTCTAGATTCCCATGCACTGCATGCTCTGGCATGCTAACGCTACCATCGGCCAGGCTATCAAAGCTCATTGTGATCGGATAGAACGAGCGGTCCGTCTTGAAGGTGAACGTGCAGACTGCCAAGCTGATACATTGCACCAAAGCAACAGGAGCACTGGCAACACCGCCTCGCGCTTTCCGAGTGGTACAAATCACCTGGGAAGTGACATGCATTCCTTGCGAATCAGCAGTTGTCCGCAACACTCATGACATGAGACCAGGGAACATGTAGTACGTAGATGATGACTTGCTCTTTTGATATCATATGGAGATTCCAGTTTGTCAACACGTCGCTCAAACAGCAAGCCACGCGCAACTGTTGCAAGACTCGCTACCTGCTGCTTCTTGGGGCAGGCATCTATGTCCCAAAGCGAAGCATCAAATGCACGCAAGTACAATTTCAATTTTGAGGACAGGCCAGGGGCAGTATGATCACTAGCCAGCACAAGACTCAACTGCGGAGGGAATGCAGTCTGGAAAGTTTTGGAAAGTGTCAAACTTTTCCCTTCTATGGCCTGCGCCTGTTTCTTTGCAGACTCACATCGCGAGACGTGCATCCCATTTCCAATGACGGTGCTCCTAGCTTGTGCAAACTACTCGGAGACCGTCTCTGTATTGCTGCAGCTTAACACTTCCATGCAAGCAAGCTTGCTCAAAAGTCGTGCAATTCCAATTGCTGGTAAAGCGACTGGAACACTTCTGCACGCACTCGAGATCAACCTCAAGCGCGATTCAGAGCACAGAATACCCCGCTATCGTTATGAAGGAACATATCCATGGTCCAGGTGCTGTCTGAGGCCTTTGCAGGTCCTTTAGAGCCGTTCAGCACCGAGGCACAGTGGCACTCATCATCAAGTTGCGCCTGAAGGCATCGACTACATTGCAGTTTCAACAAGGGTCTGAGTGTTTCCACTACATTGCAGTTTCAACAAGGGTCTGACATGAGTTTTTCCGTGCCTCAAGGCTGATCAGCGAGTGAACTTCATCCTAGCAGAAGGACTCTCCAACTTGCACACGTCTCCCTGTCGTGTGCCTCCGGTGGGATGAGCGGCCCGTTGGCAGCCTAACAATGCTGGCACCAAACAAATGGCCGGGCAAAGCTGCGAAGCAACGGGTCACCCTCTGAGATTCTGCCTCGGTGTTGTTGATTGACACATTGCCATGACTCAGATGAGACTTGTCCACCTTCCAGAGTTCAACGAGATCTACCGCTGGCATGCCAATTGCAACCACACTTGCACTTGCTTGCAGTCAGCCCTGGCACTCCGCATCACCTGAATGGCTTCGTTGGCTTCCGTGTTGGTCGTCCAAGCGGTCTGCTCCCTTCTCAGGCTCTGCCTTTCCTGCATATGGCGCACAAGATATCATATGCAGACATTTGGTTGTGGCTCAAAAACAGGTAGCAAGAATGGAACCCTTGTAAATGGAAACATGGACTAAAACCTGCGGTCCTTTAGTGGTCCAATTTTGGACCCATACCCGTTTTAGTACTTCTGCCCTGAGCAATGCTCAGTCAACCGGATGCCTGCGCCGAGCGGAGAGCTCGACCTGGCAACTGTGGCGTGTCCTGATGGCCGGCCGTCCAAAGCAGTACTCCAACGTCGACATCGGCATGCAGTGCCCAACATCTCCTTCAGGTGCAAACAAAGGCCAACCTTACAGCTCCAGAGTTCACATCGTCACTGGCAGGAACGTCTGCCAGATTTACAGCTAACTGGAAGCTTTCTGTTGTCAATGGATGCGCAGCATTGCGTTCTCAACATTTTCTGGCAACAACCACGATTAGTACTGTGAACTGCTGACTGTTTCTGCAGCTGCGCCACCAACCCAAGGAGCATCATAGCAAAGCAACCTGGCGAGCTCGTGACATCTAAACTTTGCCCTTGCCCCAACTGAAGCTTTGCACGTCACAGCAGGGCACAAATGTCGCCCTTCCTGCCAGTCTTGATTTCAATGCGAAACTGGCCTGCGCTTGAGGCTTTTACTGCCATTGCAAGGCAGCAACAACCTCAGAGCCAAGCAATCAATCAGTTTCCTGCACATGTGCGCTGCCCTATGCAGTCCCTTGCCAAACACCGCCACTTGCAAATGATTAGACCAACACTGAACAACTGAAACCACCCCCATGTATTCAATCGTAACTAACAGGACTCGAAAAGGACATAGAGCTACTTTGTGTCCGAAGCTGCTGAGGCTGCTGCCTTTTGTGCAATCGGCCGAGCACAGCTTGCTTTGATGGTTGTTGTGGCTGCAAAGGCGATGAACGCGCACAGTGTGGAAAGCATCACCAGTTGCGACGAGAAGCAAGCAGCTCCATGCAATGCTGACGACCCCGTGACGTCTGACAAAGTCAGGCAGTCGCCTGCCCCTGTCACGGTAAGCAAGATTCTGCGCATCATGCTCTCACATTGTCACACACACATTGCCGCGCAAGTGTCCAGGGATGGCATGGCAGGATGTCAACATCGACTCAACTGGCAAAGGTGTTGCAACGTATGCAGGAGCGCCAGGTTCATGAAAAGTTCCCAGCAAATCCTGCAACCGCACCACCCCATATGACCCTAACGTACCTCTGTGCCAATGGATTAGGGCTACCATGCCCGGGAGCCATACATGGGTGTGTGTGTGTGTGCGCGTGTGTGCGCACGCGTGTTTTGAGGGCCCCCCACAAGTGCTGGTTTTGCTTTTGGCTTTCCCTTTGAACCCCCGAAAGGTGCGCCTTCAAAAACAGGCCCCCGCATTGATACTTGAAATTTGTGCACATCGTAAAGCCCACACTTTCTATCTGCAGCTTTGCAGGTGCCTGCACCTTGAAGAATCAGGAAATGTGCGAAAAATGACGAGGCTCTCACTCGTACCTGCCGCACATGGGAATGTCTTCACACAGGGGACTCCCAAAAACAAGGAATCAAAGGGTAATTTTCCAATTTTGCTTCCCTTCAACAAGGGCCTCCAACAAGTCAAACCATGCAAACAAATCTTTCTTTGTCTTTTTCCGGCTGTTCCCATGGCACATGGCCACATTGGCTGTGCCACGAGCGCGCGCGCCTCCATCTGAAGGTGATCTATGTCAGCACCTGGCACACAGCTTTGTCGCTTCCTGAGGGTAGGTCTTGTTTGTGGATAACGGACTTTTTGGGTTGTTCTGCTTGGAAACGAAACCAGAGGACACCTGCCAATTCAGGAGGAAAAAACCCTACTTCTAGGTCGCGCCTTGCAGCCATCAGCAGTGATCAGAATCGTGTGCTCAAACCTGGGTGATTTCGCTTCAATCCTCAATGCTAGATCCCCATGTCCAGAACCCCCCCAAGAAATCATACCCTTCATCCGAACCTTGACGGTGGTTGTCCACCCGTTCGTACCATCCGACAATCCCTACTGACCAGAAGTAAAAGGTGTGTTTTGACCATGTCTACAGTTGTGGCTGGCAGAAGAGAAACCCCTGGGTGTAGGTCTGCCTCGGGGTCGTCAAACAATTGAACCCTGGACTCTGGCACACATGGCCATGGGTCAAACTCCCGTAATTTCAGTGAACATCCCAATCCCCACTAAATTAGACTAACATGGGAGGTGCACCTACCCCAAAAATGGTGCCATTGATTTTGACCCACAGCCACATGTCAAACACCAGCCCGGAGATCGACTGAGATCTGCACTGGGCAGCGCGCCCGCCATCTTTGGTTGCGACCGTCCATCCATCGTCCCAGGTCACCCACTCGGCCGCTCCTTGCGTGAAGCGAGTGGACAAGTCGTGAGACACCACCGGGGCCCAAAGTAATGTGGCTGGTCAAAAGCCTGACCCCTGGCGAACCTCAAAATAGCTGGCAAATGGGATATTCATCCACCCCAAAATGGAGCCATAGGTTATGCAACCCATGGCCATGTCGAGCCCTGAACTGCAGCCACTTCCAGTCTTTCAGTTTTCAGATGAGCCATAATCAAACCCGGGTACAAAAATGGTCGACCCACCATGCTTCAAGAACAAAGAAGCCGGATATCTGCAGCTATTTTTTGTCGGGATCGTCCCTTTCTAACCTTCACTTACCGGTTTTGATCGTGCTCAACTGGTTGCTACCCTGCCAATCATGGAAGTGCCGGACCTTAGAGGAGTTCCATCAAAAAGATTCAAAAGAACATCCGCTGATCGAAGGGGAGGTGGACGGTCGCTTCACTTCCCCCTTCGACTCTCCATCTCAGGCCCCGGGGTTCCTTCCGTGAGCACGGGCTCGATGGTGAAGGTGGTGCCCTCCTGGAAGGGCGAAAAGGACTGCTGTGATACAACGAAAAGGGCCAAGACTAACCCCCCCATAGAGGATTTTCATGTATTTTCTCATTTGTATCACAGTGGGGATGATCCCCCTTGACCCACAAGCCTGTTCCCGAACCAAGTTGAGCCCAATTTGCTCGCGCCTCTCTTGCCGTGCTCAGCAGGGAACGAGGGAATGACCCCTACAAACCATACCTTGTCTTTCCTTGTGGTTTCCTTTAAGGGGAACCCCCGGGTCATTCCATCATTCCATCATTAAGCACCATCAAGCTTCGATGTGCCATGTTACACAAGGAGATCGCTTTCCATGGCTCGCGTCCCAACTCGCAAGGCCCAAAGCCTGTAGCCCGTCCTCCATCTTCCTGTTGTCACTGTTGCGGCAGTGAAATATCTGCACGCAGTGGGTGAGCCACGGTCATTGTAGTTTGGCCACTTCCTAAAGTTTGGTGAGTAACCCCCGTTTCCGCATGACGATTTGGCGAGTGTACTACCTGTCATCCCCTTTACTTCAGGTGAGCTGGAAAAAAAACCCGTATTAAAACTCTTATCCCAGGATGTTTTCATTGCAAATCCAAGCGGCGGTCTTCATAAGAGTGAGGTCCCCCAAAAACATGCCCCTTAAGTGTATGAGGTCTCAGGTGTGTACACCGCTGCAAATTGTTGCTGGCTGCTGCTGCTGGCTGCTGCTGCTGCTGCTGCTGGCTGCTGCTGCGGCTGCTGCTGCTGGCTGCTGCTGCCGCTGCTGCTGGCTGCTGCTGCTGGCTGCTGGCTGCTGGCCGCTGCTGGCTGCTGCTGCTGCTGCTGCTGGCTGCTGCGGCTGCTGCTGGCTGCTGCTGCTGCGGCTGCTGCTGCTGGCTGCTGCTGCTGCTGGTGGCTGCTGCTGCAACTCATTGCCGGGATCTGCAGAAACAAAGAAAATGCAAACTACAGAATTGGGCCACTCCTGATCCAAGGCATCTACGACTTGCGCGCGACTTGCGCGCGACTTGCGCGAAAATTTAGCAATCTTCCGGATTCTTTCGACCATGCGATGATGATGATGATGATGATGATGATGATGATGATGATGATGATGATGATGATGATGATGATGATGAATCATCACTGCGTCACTTGCGCTTCACTTGCGCTTTACTTGCGCGGCCCCATGTTTGACTTGCGCGGCCGCTCCTGCAACACACTCCTGCCATTCAAATTACAAGCGGCGGTGCAGCTAATTTGATAGGTCCAAAAGACCTGGGATCATGCCTGACATTGACACATACAACGTTTTTTTTTTTTTTTCCCCGACTCAGGTGACAGTACATATGCCCAGTGCTCTTATCAAGTCCTCGACTTTCCGGGTCTGAAAATGAGGAGACCCCCCAAAATGGCAACGGTCTCCTACCAAAGGTCTCAAAACAGACCCACCCGTGAGGGCCTGTGGCACCCCATGGAAGAATTCGCCAATTCCGTGGCCCACCAACGTCTTCACGATGCCGAAATCTTCACGTTCAGCAACCTCAGCCACCTGGCAGTGACAATCTGGTCCCAACATCCTCCAACCGGCACAGCATGTTCCAGAGAAGCTGCCCAAGGGAACATGTCAGGCTGGCCGCATCGCCGATGGCTTTCAGTGGAGCCCCAGCTCGACAAACTCCGATCGCAGAATCCAAGGCCTGTGGTCTTACCGTGTGGTGTTGACCATAGGTGTCCTTTAAGTTTGCGTGAACATCGGGGAACTTCACTGGGCTTGGTTCAGAAACTTTTGCGCATCTTTCCAAAATAGGACGCCCAGGGTCACAAGAAGCTGCTCAACGCATCCCACCTCCCGTGTTGCAGCCACCAACCGGTCACCTGACCGCAGGTTGGACAACTCGTGGCTTGTGCTTTTTCAAGAGCAAAACATAAACCACTTCCCCATGATGTTTGTTTTCTCCGAGCCAAGGACCACGCCCTGGCTCTCAGCCCCCAACAACCTCGAGGAAAGCCAAAAGGAACACCGAAATCCAGTTTGGGGGGTTCAAATCCCTATTTTGACACATCAATCGCTCTGGGGGGTTGCCCAGCCTGTGGCATCTCCTTTTCCGCAGATCCAGGAGCGCGCGGTGTCAGCATGAAAGCCCCCGAGGTACAGGGTGACATCCACGTTCACCAGGTCGCCATCCTCCAGCGCCCGCGTGTCTGGGATGCCGTGACAAATGACCTCGGAGTCTGGTGGAATGGGGGGAATGGGGGGGGGGCTCGCTCACAGGCATCCCCGAACATTTTCGGACGTTTTCCTTTTTGGAATCCGGGGGTCCACCATTTTGAGACAAGCGAACTTTGTAGAGGTAGTTGCAAAGACAGCCACTTGTTTGGCAACACATCGGCTGAACCAAAGAAAGGTGGGCTCAGTCTTGCTTGCTGTCATTCAAGTCTCAAGGGATCACCTGGGACCATGGCTCTTTTGACTTTGGGATCATAACCCGGACGCTGCTTTTGCCGGTCGTATGACTGGCTTCCCCCGAGCATCGAGCTGATGATGGATGCAAGGAGCTTCGTTGATGCTGATCATGACGCTCTTGGGAAAGCCTTTGTACTGCAGGTCGCTTGGGTAGGCTCCATGATCACAAATGAAGGCGTGCAATTCTTTGTCCATCTCCTCAGTGGTAATGCCAGGCTGGATCAACTGCTCAGCCAGGTCCAAAGCTGAATGTGCCAGCTTCCCTGCACGGCGCATGGCTTCCACATCTTCATCCGACTTCCGCGCGATTTGCGAGTTCCACCATCCTCGAACTTTGTCGGGGTCGGACACATAAGGAGGCGCCGGAATGCCTTCTGGCACAGGCTGTGCAGGTAGCACCTCGCCCCTCTCCATTGGCTGGCGCGTGGCAACAGCACGCAGGCAACGCCCACTTCGTCGGCTTGCCAGCGCAGCACACACCAAGGCTGCTGCGTAGGCACCTTGGCTTGTGCTGTTGCTGTAGCAGCGGCTGCTGCTGCTTCCACCAACAGAGTAGTTTCCCCTCACGCAAGGGGCGCGTGATAAAGAAACCGGCACAAACAGCTCCATTGCGCTACCGTGCGCAAAGCTACGCTTTCTGCTATGAGTTCGGTATCCTGATTCTGCACGACATCTCTTTTTGATTTGGCACATGCTTGAACTACTATTTACGGTGGCATGACGTGCGGCTGACTTGAGCACTTGATCTCACTTGGATGGATTGCTTGCAAACAATCGCGGCCAGCGATACCAGTGATCAAGCGCAAACTGCGACCATGGTGGAAAAGGCATTTCAGCCAGCCTTCCAAAGCCTTGATTGGCCGAGACCCTCCCTATGCATTGAGCTCATCTTTCCTGGCTCGGACTTTTAGCTTCGGCCACGCGCTGAAACGAGGTGGACTACAAGACTATCCCACGCTAGCAGATAGCCGTACTCCATTCCGATTCAACAAACTGCTCATGCATAGGCCAAGTCAATCACTCAGGCTGTCCGGGTCATAGCCGTAGCTGTCAAAGAAGTCATCGTAATCTTCGTAATCGCTGTGATTGGACCCATGGCTCGAGGCACGTTCAAAAGAGACATGGATGCGACGGTCGGCGCCTTCGCCACGTGATTCATGCACAATGCCAAGCTCCTCGCAAAGCAAATGTATGACCTTGCGATCCGCTGGACTGAGTGATGCTGGGAAAGCGAATCCTTGCCTGGCAGATTTGGCATCTTGCAAGCGTTGGCGCCACGCAGCGATCTCTGTCTGTCCCTCCATGCTGCGGGCAGGGAGTGTGCCCAGCCCTGCTTGACAACAAAGACTACGTGCTGCAAGCCAAGTCTTCACTGCGCTGCTGGATCCTTGAGTTTGCCCTGATGTGGCTCGCAACTCATTGCGTCCATGCGCGAAGGTACATTGGGAGCCATATTTGCAAGACCCACGCTCGTAGAACTCGCAAAGCAGGGTCTTGTAGTTGGCAGGTTCACGTCGAAGTGCAGATGCCGAGCCACTGCCATGCACCACAGCGACACCGCTAGCTCCTTGCGGTTGCCCTGATGTGGTTCGCAACTCATTGCGTCCATGGGCAAAAGTGCATTGGGAGCCACGCCTGCACATGCCCCTCTCGTGGAACTCGCAAAGCAGGGTCTTGTAGGTGGCAGGTGTGCCGTGTGCGGAGTCTGCCCGCCGCAACTCACCCTTCCCGTGAGCGTACGCGCAGGCAGATCCTTGTGAGCAACGGCCCGCCTCATAGTACCGGCAAAGTACGGTCTTGAGCGCCGGTGCGTAGCCTGAGGCCTGGTTGGTGGCGCTGGACCCGGAAGTTGAGCTCACGCGAGGCATGGCTTGCCGAGCTCCGAGCAAGGCGCGCAGCTGCGCCACTTCCGCCTCAAGGGCCGTGACTCTGCCTTCGTGTGCCACGGACAGCCATGTTTTGGCTGGACGGGTCGGATTCTGGCGATTCTGGCGAAGGCGGCTGGCAAAGGTCTCCATACCCTCGTCCTCAATGTGCTGCAAGACCTGGGCCAGCTGACGATCTTCAGCCAAACCTGGGTGGTTGCTTGATCCCGTGCTAAAAGAATGACTTTCTCCAATCTGTCATACGTGCCACTCCAATTTTCATTTCAAATCCTTTCAAATCATGTCAAAACAAGCTCTAACAGTCCCTAAAATATGGCTGGGAACGCCAAGAAACGGGCTTGCCGCGCTTCTTCAACCTCCGGCTCGTCCTCGAGGTCCGATGCTGTCTGCACTTCCAACGGCCTGTGACGGCAAAAGGGGCAGGGCGCACGCCTCTCGCCAGCGAGCTTCAAGACCTCCGTGCTGCACTCAGAGCAGACCCGCTGCTTGCAGCACTTGGCCTTCTGCTTCATGTGACGAGTCAGCTGGTAAGTGTTGGCGCAAATGGGGCAAGGCTCTGGCAAGCGGCTGGTGCCAGCTCCAACAGGCGACTTGGCCTTTGCAGCCGGGGGCGGGGCTTGCGAGGCCTTGGGCTGGGCTGTCGCAGGCGTCGGATGCGACGTGGGCTTCGCGACTGGTGGCTGGGCCTTCGGGGCTGGTTTTGCCGAGGCTTTCGCAGCTGTTGCTGTCAGTGATGCTGCATCTCTTGCAGCCGATCCGCCGGAAGTCATCCCAAAGGAGCGCAGGCTGAAGCTTTGACCTGAAGCTTTGGCGGCCGCAGCCGCCGATTCACCCAGCGGCCTGGCGGTGAACTCCTGCACCAGCTCTCGTTCTGCCTTCCGTGCTGCTGCAAGCTTCTGAGCCTCTGCGAGAAGCGCAGCGCTACCAGGCAACGCCTGGATCAAGGCGTTGGCATCTGCAATGGAGACGGGAATGTAGCTGTTCGTCGCTGTCTGGGCTGAGTAGGTATGACGCATCACCAAAGCGCATCCGAAGACCCGCAGCTGCTGATTGTGCAGCATCCTGTTTGCCACGGTGTTCTCTGGAAAGGGCGGCAGGCCCTTGCTGGGCCTGACGGCGAGCAAGTAGCCTCTGTCTAGATTTCGCATCTGCAAAACCATGACACTGACACCCGCGACCTCGCTCAGGCGCACCTCAGGTTTCATCACATCACCGGGCACAGCAAAATGCCCGAAGCTCAACTGCTGAGCCAAGCGTTCGCCGCACTCCGCCATGCTGCTGGTGCCCGTTACTACCAAGTTCCGCAAGGAGATGGGGATGCTGCACAGCGACCCATCAGGCCTCAAGCACGCGGCCTGCACTTGCGCCGATGCTGGCGGCATCAGTCAAGCGCACCGGCTTTCCTAAACGTCCTGAGCCACACCCTGAAGAGCAACTGCGTGATTCTATTTGACAATGGCAAAAGAAAACGAGTTCATCATGCTCAGTCTTACTCAAGCTTCTGTACCAAACAGCTTCACACAAAGTGTCAAGATGTAGTTGACATTGTTGGAACTCAAGAAGGGCAAGCTGCAGCGTCTGAAACCCTAGTACTATTGACCGCACCCCAGGGACAGTGACAGAAGCGAGCATGTTCACCAACACATTTTAACTTGAAGCACGGCCACGCATGCCCTCTGCATGCGCTCTGCACTGTCAGATGTATACCTGCTGCTCGGCGTATGAGCCCCCCAGCAAACTCATGCAACAATGGCAGCTTGGCGTGTCACCAAGCCACGCGCCTTTGGATTCCATGCACTGCATGCTCTGGCATGCTAACGCTACCATCGGCCAGGCATCAAAGCTCATTGTGATCGGATAGAACGAGCGGTCCGTCTTGAAGGTGAACATGCTGCCTTCCAAGCGATCAGATTCGCTTCGGAGCACGGGCAACACCCGCCTCGTGTTTGCAGCGTGGTAGACAGCACCTGGGCATTCGCATTAGTCACTTGCAAATCAGCGACTCGTCCGCAGTATGCAGTGGAAAAAAACGTAGCAGGTTAGTGCTGAAGCTTAAGGTTTTTGGGACACCGCCCATTTTGGGGGTCCCCTCCTTTGACACAAACCCGTTTGAATTACGATTGCAAATCAAACGGCAAGTGCCGTTATGGATTGGCCCAGCCCAAAGCTGAAAAACAAAGCCACACCGTGGCAAGTAGTAACCTTTGAGTTATCAATCGAGAGACAAGCTACAAATACCATTTCAATCTACCCGATCCTTACTGGCAATATACGTGCCTACATACACGTTTGACTATCAAGCCTGTCTAGCCGCGTTTGCAAATATCAACCCATGCTGGCAGCTCTGCAACTCCTTGCAACCATGCAATGTACTAATTACTTGGACAGTATAACATGTGTGGCTGCACGAATCTTAGAAACATATCGCTACCCTGCGAGCCTACTCAAACAGCTGCACGCATCCTTGCCGTCAAAGCGGCTGGAGCACTTCTGCACGCACTCGAGATTGACCTGAGTCGGCGATCAGTCTCAGCGCCCATGAGGACACATCGGTGCTCCAGGCTCGAGCCCTCCGAGCCCTTGGCGGGTCCTTTGGAGCCACTCAGCACCGAGGGACAATGGCAATCATCAAGTTGCACCTTATGCGGGCGGCAAAGTTCAAGCCGCTGCGCACTTTCAATGCAGGGTCTGACAAGTGGCCATGGGTCAAAAACCCATACCAGTGAACATCCCAATCCCCACTAAAATAGACCAAAATGAGTGGTGCACCCACCCCAAAATGGGATCCTATTGGTTTTGACAACCACAGCCATGTGTGTGTGTGTGTGTCCATGCCTCAAGGCTCAGCAGCGAGTGAACTTCATCCTAGCAGAAGGATTCTCCAACTAGCACACGTCTCCCTGTCGCGTGCCTCAGGCGGGATGAGTGGCCCGTTACTGGCAGCCTGGCAGTGTTGGAACACACCAAACAAATGGCTCGGAAAATCTGCACACCACATCAGTAAGCTTCTTGTGAAACTCTGCCTCGGTGTTGGTGATGTTTGATGCAATGCCATGACTCAGATGCGAATGGCCCACCTCCCAGAGCTCAAGAACACTGCTCGCATGCCAATTGCGAGCACACTTGCACACGTTTGCAGTCAACCCTCGCATTGCGCACCGCCTGAATGGTTTCGTTGGCTTCCGTGTTGATTGTCCAAGTCGGCCGCTCCCTTCTGAGGATGCTCTGCCCTTCCTGCATTCCATGGCACACGGCATATTAAACGCCTACTTTGCCCCTAAGCATATGGCTGTGGGTCAAAACCCTGTACCCCTGGTGAACATCAAAATAGGTGGTACATGGGTGTTCATCCGCCCCAAAATGGAGGCATAGGTTCTGACCCATAGCCATATAAGCTGTCCGGATGCCTGTGAGCGGAGAGCTCGCTCCGGGAACTGAGGCGTGTCCTGATTCGCCCGCGAGCGTCACGGGATTCATGTCGCTTGTGCCTTCGCTGAATCCAGCCACACTTGGAGGCATCCCTGATATGGCCATGGGTCAAAATCCCACACCCCAGTGAACATCCCAATCCCCACTAAAATAGACTAAACTGGGTGGTACACCTACCCCAAAATGGTACCATTGGTTTTGACCCACAGCCATATGAAGTGCCCAACTTGCATCTCCTTCAGGCGCAGACCAAGGCCAACCTCATAGCTCCAAAGTTCACACCTATTGACGCCTTGCTTGCTTGCCTTGAATTAGCATGTCAATCTGGCTCTTGGCATGTAAAGAATGAAATGGCCAATCAAATCTGTGGCCAACACCAACCCTGATCAAGCGGATGTGAGTGATTGTCACTTGCAGCTAAAAACGGTCAGCCTGGATGCACAACATGCTGTTCTCAACATTGCTCCACCTTCCTCGCCCGCAAAAATAATCTGCCACATCTCTGCAGCTGTGCCACCAAAAGAAGGATCGTCAGGGCAAAGCAACCTGCTAGATGCATGCGTGGACTATTCTGCAATCTGGCAGCATGATGCACACGTGGCGACCTTACCATGAATCTTGAGCCCAGGGTTCCATTGATTGATTACCCCAAGGTCGTAAGCCCAGGGGTAGTAGATGCTGATTTCCCTAAAAAAGGGAACCCCTGGGTTTAAGTCTCTGGCATCTCCAACCAATGGAACCCTTGAGTCCAAGCCAAAGGCTTTCCGCCTGCGCTTGAAGCTTTTGTCGCCATCGAACCTTGAAAAAGCAACCGCACGCAGTCGCGTCACACAGCCTCCCACTAGGCATCAGCTGCATTGCTAAGCACAGCGCGGCTTTGGCAACTTGCGATCAGCTTTGCCCTGCTAGTTGTTGTGGCTCAAGAGCCAAAAGCAAACGCAGTGCGAGACATAACATGCGTTGTGCAAACATGACGTGCTGCAGAATGCGAGCTTTTGATCATCTGTTTGTTCATTGGTACGAATCAATCTCCATAACTTCCAAACAACCGCTGATGAGGGTACCCTTTTCGGGATTATTTCACCGGGAAAGCAAGCACTTTTTCGGGCTCCCCCCAATTTGGAGACCCATGCGCTGTATGACGCACTGGTGAGAACTCGCCTCAGAACCATATTTTTCCCGATGATGCGGGGCTGAGGCTTCACAAGTGCACCGAGTCGTGCTTGCGAAGGCAGGCGCCCCCATTCTAACCTTGGTCCCAGGCCGACTAGGCAGGCCCTCTCTTGAACACAATACATGCATGGGCTTGTCTCCACGCAGAACCCCGACATGGGCAGCCTCCATTTGGTTACCCTTTAGAAAAAAGGAGAACATTTAGGAGGGACTTTGACAGTCTTTCATGCTCGCCACCTTTACATGAGCTCATCAGCTCCATTAGGTCTAGATTTGAAGCATAGATGCGCTGTCTCGAGCAATTTAAGTGGCAAACGGCCGTACTACTGCTGTATTCCTTTCTTTTGATTCTGGAACACTTCCTTGGTGACGCAGGCTATGCCAGGCTATGTGTGTTTCACCTGGTTCGCCTGGCCAAACTTCCCGTTCATGTTCCGAGACTCAGAGCGTCCTCTCCAAAGCTACTTGCAGCGACTACTGTACGTGCACCGTTGCTTTGCAGGTAGAAGTGATGATAGCCGGTGGCTGCATTCCAGAATCATTTTGACTATTCGGCTCTGCAACTCAGATTCTGGAGCCGGCACGCATTTTCAGCGCCTGTTTTGCCAGCGGCTGCGCTGATGGGAACATGAATGCAGCAGTCTGGCTCTCAGTGCCAAACGCAAGCTGTGAGAATAACAGGTCACGAGCCGCATGGATCTACGCCTGTATGTGTGTTCCTTGCGAGGGTCAGTTGCATTCATTTCATGGCCTCTGGCGAGAGTCAAACGAGCACGTCTATCGTATGCCCTCTTGGCGCAATCAGACCAACGGAGAATTACATCATCGAGTCATCTGCTAGAGCACGGATTCCCGGCTGAGGCGATGAAATTGACCACCAAAGGCAAAGTCTCCAAGCGCAGCTTACACTCATTAGACCAACCGCCGCTGGGAACGTAGAAGGATCTTGCCGACGAATAAAACAGCTACATACCTTGTCACTTGTTTTGGCCTGCACATACCGCCCTCTGAGGATGATGCCAATCTAGCCGGGCAAGCCGCACCTGTCACTCCAATGAGCAAACAATCAAGTTATCATTTAGTCGTGCTGCCCAATCAGATTTGACAGAGAAACTCTTGTTTGCTAGCGGTAGTCTGGTAATCTATTGTGTATGCCCAGTTCACCTTCCTCACAGCAGTTGATGATGATGCTGGCAATGCTAAACAAAATGACATAGGGAGAGTGACAGGGGCACCGTGTGGCATGGGGTGGCACAGTCACACTGGCCTCCTGGCCAGCCATCCAGGGGTATCTCGTCTGAGCCTCATACGTTTTCAAACAATGCCTGGGTCATGTGAGCCCGGGACACCTTTTCTTGGCATGGGCAAATTGGATAAAAGATTGATGTTCCCCCCGCATTCGTGGGACATTTGTGTTGTCCCCCATGTCCTCTCCAAACCAATAGTAGACCAATGGCATTGTCACCTGCGCCAATGCACTGGGGCGCGCCACATTTTCAGGGCCGAACTTTGCAGGCCTGGCGTCAGGCCAAATGCGAGCAATGAGCCATGTCATTTCGGGCACCTGTCGGCATCTCCATACCACGCACTCGTTGCTGCCTCCTCACAGGGTCGAATGCCGGAACCACATAGGGCTTTCTCAAACTGGATTTGGGACCCCTTTTGGTTCTTCTGCTTAAAGGCACACCCAGCGGAAACAACCTCTATTTCAAGCGGGCCACTATTTCACACCCCAAATGAACCTTGCAGCTGAGCGACCATCTCTCGTGCCGCTCCTGCAGCGAAAAACACAAGGACCGCTACCGCCAATTCCATTGCAAGGGCCCGGCCCGGTTGCAGCACGGCCAAGAACAGCTCCGAGCGAAACTTCTCCGCTGAGACCTTGAACAACTCGCAGAGCTCCGATCTCCACAGAAATGGCCATGGGTCAAAATCCAAATTGTACCCCTGTGAACATCCCAATCCCCACTAAAATAGGCTAAAATGGGTGGTGCACCTACCCCAAAATGGGATTACATCGGTTTTGACTGACAGCCAAATGCCGCTGGAGCACCAGCTCTAACTTGGTCTTCGCCCCATCGCTCTGGAAGGGTCTGCAGAACGCCTGGCTCCGAAAGACGTTTGACAAGTCGAGAAATCCCCCCCCCCCCGGAGAGGGGGTCCAGATCGACTTTCTAGTCTTCTCCAAGGGTGAATGGGTTTATCTCTCAAAATGACGGGACTCCCAAAAACCCAGCTTTCCTTCAGGTTGCCTTTGACACCAGAGCACCAAAACGAGGGTCTCCCAAAAAACCCAAATGGAGTAATTAACGGAGCCATACATGGACGTGTGCCAAAATCGAGGGACCCAAAGAAAGGCGGTTTTTTTCCCGCCAAAGCCACAAGGAGCACCCCGGGGGTACCTTCCATTTCCATTCTTTCCAGGGATCCTTCTTTCTAGAAAACCTCCGGAAACCCAGGGAAAACGGCCGGTTCTTGGCAAGAACGATGGTTGAAAAGAATGGTTGGAATCCAAAACCCTGTTCCAAACTAGAGGGACTCAAAGAATGGCGGGGTTCTCCCATTACAGCCACAAGGGGCACCCCCAAAACAACGAGAATGGCGAGTTTCCCAGGGGTTCCAAGACCTGGTCGCCACAAGTCCGGCTGGACCTCGGGGCCATCCAGCAGCCACAGCGCGCCGTCCTGCCCAGGCACGGCCTGAGGTGAATCGGCCAAACTCATCCACCGGCTTCAAGTTGTGGTTTGCCCCAAGTCCACCAGTTTGAGAAACAGACGCACATGCGGGCATTTTTTTTGCTTGAGGGTACCACTCAGGCCTCAAAATGGGGGAGCCCAAAGGTGGTTTTCGTTGCTTCCCTTTGAAACACCGAAAACGGGTGCCCGTTTTAAAGAAAGACATACCACAAACGTGAATGACAAATGTCGCACCCCTGTTGAGGGTTGTTTGACAGGAAGACACAAAGGGGTTCACTACCATTTTGAGGGGTTCCCATTCACACAAACCCATGTGAAAAATGCGGCTCATGTTTCGTCAACTGAGGAACCCGCCAGATCCACAAAGCCAACACCCAAACCTCGATTCGTGCGGAATTCGTGCGGGTGCCATCCGGGCGCATATTCCTATGATTCAAAGCCAAGCCAATGCAACCGAACAAGCAATGACAAATAGTCGAGGGGTCAGAAAGGACGGGTCAAAGCTTCCCATGGCTCCCCTGATCAAAGCGCCCTGCTGATGTCCAGGTCATAGAGCCTGGGATCGTGGCCGTTGTCGACGTGGTTTTCTTTCTCACCGCCCGAGACAAGGGATACCGTCAAAAAGGTATGACCATAGTGACACGCTGACAGGCCATTCTTGGGCTCTTGCTGGCCAGCTCTCCTCAAGACTTCTGCTGCCTGACAAAAACCCATGATCATCTGCACCGCTTCAGTATATTTTATGTTGCACATACCCTTCTCTCTTTCGCTCGCTCTCTTTATATGTGAATATGCATGTATATATACACATACATGATGCTGTGTACATATATATATATATATATATATCAGGAAGGTTGAAAACCGAACCGGTTTTCAAAACCGCAAGAAAACCGGAAACAAACCACAAACCGAACCGAGCCGAACCGAACAGAAACCGAACCGTCCCCAGGTTTGCAGGGGCAGCAAGCGTCAAAGCAACAAGCCCGCATTATTGGCCGCTTCTGTTTCGGATTTTTGCGCTCGCAACACACGAAACACAGCTGAAATTTGGCAAGCAAAAAAAAACGGCCCACGAGCGGTCAGTGATCTTGTTTTCTTGGGCTGCTCTAAGGGCTTGCTCTCCCGGCGCCTTCCCGCCTTGCCCTGAGACTGCCCTGCCGTTCCCCAACGCCCCACCAGCCTGATTGCCAGAACTTTTGGCACGCTTAGCAGGCCACTGCAGCTGAGGGCCCTTTGCTGCACGCGTCAAGGCAACAAACCCGCATTATTGGCCGCTTCTGGTTCTGATTTTTGCTTCCGCAGTGCTCGCAACACACACAAAACACCGCGCAAAAAAAACGGCCCACGAGCGGTCAGTGACGGCTTTGGCGCAGACAGCATCGCCGACAGTACCGCGACGGGATCCCGTTCCAAAGCGGCAGCAAGGGGATTTCGCAAACTTTGCCTGGACTCTCGGAATAGCTACATGTCCGAGCATCAACCTGACCTGTCTCACCAACTCCCCCTGCTCCCGCAGGTTGCCCGAGCACCCTGTTGCAGCCTGGCTGCGCCAGCAGCGCCAACAAAACAACTTACTGACGGTCAGTGGGTTGTTTTCTTTGCGCAGCCCGGCTTGGATTGGAACAGTTTCTCGCGGGCCGAACGGGAGGAAAACTGAGTTGCCCGCTGTCACTGTAAGGGCTTGCTCTCCCGGCGCCTTGCCGCATTGCCCTGGGCCTGCCCTGCCGTTCCCCAACGCCTCACCAGCCTGATTGCCAGAACTTTTGGCACGCTTAGCAGGCCACCGCAGCTGAGGCCCCTTTGCTGCACGCGTCAAGGCAACAAACCCGCATTGTTGGCCGCTTCTGGTTCTGATTTTTGCTTCCGCAGTGCTCGCAACACACGAAACACCGCTGAAATTTGGCAAGCAAAAAAAGTGACCCATCAGCGGTGAGTGACTTGTTTTTTTTTCCGCTTTTGAGCTTTGACTTCTGAGATGCTTCCCAAGGCCACGTGCGCGGAACAACATGCTCAGCATCAGTCAGTGGCATGGTTCGATTGTTTGTTTTTGTGTTTGTGAGTTTGTTTGTTTGTTTGTTTGTTTGTTCGCTTGCTTGCTTGTTTGTTTGTTTGTTTGTTTGTGTTTGTTTGTGGCTGTGTGTGTGTGGTGTGGGATGGCGATGTCAGATGGATGGCGATGCCAGAGATGTGGAAGTTGGCGAAGTGTGGGCGAAAGCAGACTGAGTTACCTAGAGCCTTATCTTACTTTTCTGCACTAACCGTGCAAACCGGCAGGTTTTGGAAGGTTATGAGTAACCGCCACTAACCGGAGAAAGGTTTTCAAAAGGTTTCAGAAACCGAACCGAACCGAACCTGAGCGTGGCCACCCTGATATATGTAGATCATATACGGCACGGTATATCGCACACATCTACGACTGTCACTCTTGTGCGCGTTAGAGAAGGCTTTCTTCGACGCCTCGTGCCGGAACTTCAAGGTGGTGTCAGACACAGGGCGTCGGTGTGCCAAGCCCTGCGCAGCTTGGGCCTCAGAAGGCGGTTGATCCGAGTTGAATTCCAAGGACGTATGCCTCAAGAACATTGGTCCCAACGGGGAAACCGATTCCATGGGTAGGGTTGGTTGCTACTTAAACTCGACGATCTCAGGTTGAAGGGGGCTTGGCATCGGGGCAGGGCAACCACATGAGAACACAAGCATGTTCACGCGTGGGTTGAACTGCTCGCGATCTCTCACTTTCCGGGCTCCGCATTGAATCCGGATCAGGAATGGGGTGCCACCCTTTGGAGCGCCGCTCTCTGGGGCCATAGACGGAGATGAAGCTACCCTCTAAGTGGCGGTCTTTCGACCCAAGCCACGAGTTAGAGAACTCATCTGCACAGGTTTCCCGGGACCGAAGTTTGCATATTCCCAAGGTAGACTGAAACCCAGGGCCAACACATTTGGCTGTGGTCAAAACCATTGGGTTTCAATTTTTTGGGGTAGGTGAATTCACCACCCATTTTAGGACCTATTTTGGTGGTTGGATTGAATCGGATGTTCACTGGGGGTACAAGTTGGACTTTGACCCATGGCGATTTCCCCAGAGTCGTTTCCAAGCGCCGGGCGATTCCGCGCTGTAGATCTGGTCTCAAACCCTCCACAGCCGCGCGGCCCTCTGGGCGAATCATGAGCCCCAGCCTCAGTAAATGGAGGCCCTGTGTTCTCAAGCAGGGGCTTTGCTCAAAACAGGAGCCCTGAATGATTGCTTTGGGACTTCATGCCAAGGTGCTGTTGGGTACATGACCCGCTTCGAAAATCATATATGGAATACGAGCTACATGCTGAGAGCAGCGCACAAAGTTCCGCAATGCGGAAGTCTGTGCTGGTCGTAGCGGTTGATTCACTACGCTGCTCAGCCAAGATGACACCTGCGTTGATCTCAGCCATCTTTACGCCCTGCTGCAACTGTTTGGTGTTTGGGAGCATTTGCCCTGCCTGCCAGAAATCTGGGTGTCCGGTGGAAGGCATCCACCCTGGGCGCACAAGCAGAACTGCCTTTCCGCAAGCTGCGCAGAATCCGAGAAATTGGAGGGCTTCTTCGCTTGAAGGGAAACTACACCCACAGGTAGCTTTGAGAACCCTTAAAATGCGAGTAACCACTTTCAGTTAGTCCCAGAAGTTTTTATAAACCAAGCCCATCACTTGTAAACCCCGTAAGCTCATGCATGTCACCGACTGACCCCTCAAAATGCAAACGGGTAAGCTTTGCCAGGAAGCCCTGAGGCTCCCGCGTGCCAAGGTTAAACCCACGCATAGGGCTGCCATGGTGTCCGGCTGCATTGGCCGAATCGGAGAGGCAACTGTAACAAGCCTGCGCCACTGGGCGGGCCACTGGTCAAAACCCATGGGCCCAAATCCAAGATTTTGACACCTGCGCCACACGGTGCGTGCCTGCGCAAGACTCCAGCCGCTTCCTCAGCCTTGCCAAGTGCCAGGCAAGTTCCCAAGTCAGACATGGGAGAGGCATTGTGGGGACCCTCAGGTGGATATCATTTGGGGATCTGCGTCCCCCAACTGCTTTCAAGGGGGTTCCAGAGCGGTAAAACCTCATAATCATGGGCAAACTTGAGTGGTTTTTGTGGTTGAAAGTTGGGTGCGCCCCTTCTCGTCCTCCCCAAATCAACCATGGACCAGCAAAAAAGCCATGCCAGTTAGAGACAAATCCTGATTTGAAGCGAAAGGTCCTGAAGCAAAAGGACACAACGAATCAATCAACTGTGAGATCCACGGCCATCGCCTCCAGCAACGACAAACGCCCTGCTGCCGCAAGGAGTCGTGCCAAGCCATTGGCCGAGAGCTGCCGGTCCAGGCCCTGAGGAGCGACAGGAACAAGCGGTGGGTGGATCATCCTTAGTATGCCAACCACTGGTTACCCTCCACTGGATATCATCAATGTTTGGGGTTACCCTCCCAAGTGGTTGGCAATACCCTCCCAAGTGGTTGGATTCAATGCTTGGATTTGCCAACCACTTGGGAAAATATTCATATTCCCATTGAATTCATACCCCCACACTTCAATCCATTGGCCAAGCTTCCCGATGCCAACTGTTCGACCAAAAAAAACCGGTCCTTTTGGAGCAGCATGATCAACCACGGTCGCAGCCTCGGCAACAACCACAGCACGAGTCACACCCAAACTCCGACTGTTGGATGTAAGGCAGCCAGTGTTCTCTATCTGCAACTCCAAACTTGCCCCGATCAATTGCGCTAATACACTACTGTCCCATATGATTTTGATAGGGAATGCCCTCCCAAATGCTTGGTGGGTGTTCAAATTCCCCAAATGACGTCTACCAGAGCGGTCAACCAATTACTCTTGGCTCGAGTATTTTTTTTTAAGTATGCTTGTAGAGGCTCGCACAGGCTTTCTTAGCAAGGTAAACCAGGCAGTAGAACCGAACCACCAGCAAAACTGGCCGTAACTGGGGGATTTGCGCGCTGCTGAAACGTGCCATGGTGGAAACACTCCCTTTCTTGGCCATGGTACCATGAGGTCCATGACCATCCATGTAACGGAACCGGTCCTTTGACCACAGCACAAATCTTGGTGCCATCCCCCAAAGCAGGCACCCCTCAAAAAGATCACCGATCCTTGGGGAGTCAAGACATGCCCCCCAGCCATCCCTTCCAGTTTTCTGTTGTACCCTTCATCCCCGCTGATTTCTTGAGACCCCTTCCCTTGCGAAAACGGGGTAAAAAAAACAAAAAAACACCCGGGCTGTCCTCACATCCCCCGCTCCAAGTCTCTAACTTTCAGTGGGTTCAATGGACAAATCCCACCAAACACCAAGCGCCAAGAGGCTAAGGAATTGGATGCCTCGCCCCCGAGAAACCCCACCCGCGCCGCCCAAACCGCGCCAAGGAGCTCGGGCACGGCCAGCCGCAGCTTGGAGCAGGACTCCAAGACCTGCAGCGCCTGAGACGCCTCACTCGGTGCCGTCGCTTCGTTGCTTCGCTTTGCTACAGCTAGCCCAGAAACCCGGCCCCTAGGGGAAACTCATTACTTTTCCAGATGCCCTTCCACAGGTGCCATGTTAGTGGGAGGAAGGGGGAACCACCGGTTTTGGTGTACTTTAGAGGGAAACCAAGAGGAAGTCAAGCATTTGGAGGGCGCTAGTTTGATACAAAGCCGACTCGTGATGTCAGAAATTGGATTTGATTGTTTCGCGCTCAGTACTTCTGGGTCCAACTGAAAGTGGCTGCTAGCATTTCGAGGAGTTCTCAAATTTACCAGCGGGATGAGTTTGCACCATTTTTTTCGGAGCTTGCGGGTGTCCCTTCAATTTGTGAACTCTTGGAAGGCTTCAAAGAGCTCGAGGAAGCCATCAATGTTGTCTTGGAAGCCGCTCAGGAGAGCACCGTGGACTCCCCGAAGCTGAGCGCCGCAGAGCAGAGCGGAGCGTACGGCAGCCCGGCTTCCTGGAAGGATCGAAGAAAACCCGCGGCGAGCGGTTTTTGGCCCAAGGCGATTGTCTGATATCTGAGCACCACGCAGCGCATGCCTGCAGGGCAGACACCTCAGACCGTGAGAAGCTGCTCAAAAGAGGGGTAGGCCCCCCAACCTTCAGGAACCAGTATGGAAACAAAGACATCTGCAGTCTCCTAGGTCCCTAATCTTGAGCCACACCCAAAGTCCGATAATTCACAAGTGGAAACAAGCAATTCCCAAGGAACGTTCAGACATTCACGTTTTGCCAGGTGAGCTTGTCCAAACAACCGCAACATTCCCCTTTTGATTTGAGGCGAAGTTGGGCTGAGTATCGGGCCAATCTGGATGCAGGCAAGTCTTCTGCCAGGATCTTCTGGCAAAGAAGCTCCAAGTGCTGAAGCACCTCAGCAACAGCTTGGGGCAACTTGTTGGGTGGTTGCTTGTTTCCAGGGCCTCGTGACCGGGTTTCACGTTTTTGCAATTCGGGCCACGAGTTGAGGCAGGCTGTGGACCAACTTGCACGGCACCTCTGCAGTGGCGCTGGCTGCCAGCTTCTCCGCAAACGGCGCAGCCGCCTGCGGAACGTGGCCATGGTGACGCCATGCCTTGGAGCTCTGTGCTCTTGGAAGAGCTGCCGTGCTTCCAACCACAGGCCAAAAGCCGTGAATAGCTTCCTCTCACTTCTGGGAGGCGAATAAGCAACATCACCGGCAGTGTGCAGCCACCGAGGCTTCTTGTGCTTCACATCCGGAGTCGCGCCTCGAGGGCCTGCAGCGCTTCTTCGGCATCTCCACACAGCGCTGTTGCCTCGAACCAGGACGCGCTGAACTGCTGGGCGCAACTGGGGTGCAGGCCTTTCGGAGGAATTGGGCAAGATCCATCTCGGTCCTGCTTCAAACAAAGCATGTCCGACATCGGGACACCCTCGAAATGGGCGGCTTGCTGGTTTCCCTTCAATCCAACCCCCTTTCAATCTGCACCGGCCCCTCCAAACAAAAAAAAACAACACACACGGCACCTGACAAAATGGCCGTCCTGGGATATCGCCAAGAGTCCAGCAAGGCTCGAAACTCGGAGGGACCCTGCCGCTCCCATTGGACCCGAAGAACAATTCGCTGCGGGTCAGGGTTCCACTTTTGGACTAGGGTAGACTTAAACCCAGGGGGGCATTACCCCCGAAAAGGGAACCCCTGGGTTTAAGCCTGTCTTGGGCTAGTCAAAAAGTGGAACCCTGATTCTGGCGCTCTTGCTTGGCCTCTCAAGCTCCACACAAAATTGGTGCCTGTGACTCTCTCGGCCGAGACCCTGCAGTATCGCTGGAAGAGGACGATCTTCCAGCTCCTCCAGTATCCCAAACCTAATGGTCGGACAACGCGCAGAACCCAGAGACAGAGTACCTCAAACACATCAGCAATCAGCACAATACCAAGGATTGATTTGTGTCAGGAAAGATTGAGTCAAGAAATCCACATATATGTATATACATATATACATATGCATATTGGGGTTGTTCAACATAACAGTTCCTGGAAACGGTCCTTTCGCCGGCCTTTCGCGGTCCTTTCGCGGCCCCATGTTTTCCTTTCGCGGTGACAAACCAGTCCTGAAAAATTTGTTTCCGAGCCCAAACGAGGGTTTTACCATGTATTCGTTATGTTTCAAGTCCTTTCGCGTTCCTTTCGCCGGCCTTTCGCGATGCAGTGTTTTCCTTTTCGCGCTAGACCTTTAGAACCTCCCTTTACTTAATTTTAAGACTGGCAATTTAGAACGACTCCCATACATAGATATATATATATATTATATATATATATATATATAATTCTTGTCACAGGGTCAAATGTAGCGCGCGGGGACTGTTCGGCGAGATCTCAATCCTTGCCTCAAGCAACCATCGATTGTTATGTTTCCCTCGTGCAAAAAAGTGAGACACCGATGTCTGCAGATCCTGGAGGACAAAGTACCTCCCAAAAGCTGCCTGAAAGAACCGCTCGAACCTCAGAGCAACAGCTTGTCCTAGGAATCGCCAATGGCTGGTGTCCTTTTGCAGCCACCCAAAATTCCCCAGAAAAGACACCAACACGTGAGACTCATCCAGCTTCTGAGGTTGCAACTCGCTCAAACTCATCAGAGCTCCGACTAAGCAGTGCAGCTGATAGTACCTGCCGGCAAGCAACTTTTGTCATCTTGCACTCCAACTATGCAGACACAGGCAACCGCATTGAGCAATTACCATTTTCGCACAACATATGGCAATGGGTCAAAATCCCTCACCCCCAGTGAACATCCCAATCCTCACCAAAATAGACTAAAATGGGTGGTGCACCTACCCAAAATGGTACCATTGGTTTTGACCCACAGCCATATCAACTGAAACCCATCTTGCAAATCAAGAAGAACACCCCTTGGCGTCACTCTAAAAGCATTGGTCAGTCTGCCGGTGAGTGTTGCTTGTGTAAGGCTTGCTGTCACATTGGTGGTGTCAGAACTTCTCTCAACTTTGGTCTTCGAGGGCATGCAATGCTAACGGCCGTGTGGCCAGTTGGCCCTGGAGAGTGAAGGCAGCGCGGGCAGATGGAGTGGGATGGGGACTGGTTGAATGGGGGCGATGTGTCGGGTTGGGCGGAGCAACTCAGGGCCATGGGCACATGGCCGGATACTGACGCCAATGGCCTAGCTTTGGGATGGTTTTGGCTACCGGGCCCCAATCACCTGCCAGTCAATTCGCAACCGCTCTGCCTGCAACGCCCTCTCCGGCAAGGATTTCACAAGGCCAGGAGCAGCCAAAGCAGCCTGCCACTATCCAAGCGCACTGAATTCAAAAGACACAGCAATTTTTGGCCTGCATGGTAGGAATGATCTCTTTCACATCGCCCTCCAAGAGCAACTCCTGGTGCATTGCGCCAAGAAGATCGACATGAGGGTACCCGTTGTGTCGCTGCAAAGCTAACCTAAGGAAACCAGTGAGTTTGGGGTTTTCTCTATTTGAGACCTAAACATGTTAATACGTGGAACTTGCATGCCCATGTTGACATACATGCTACGAAACAACACACGTACACACACACACACACAACTCGGCGACTCAAACTCAGCTTACAACGCTGGCGTGACTTCACACTCCTCCATCCGCTTTGCTATAGCCTCTCCGAATTCCTTGTGTTCTTGCCAGAAGGCCTCCCAGGCTACACCAAGCAATTGGCATCTCAGAACACGCCGAGCTTAGCGAATGAGCAGTAAACCGTCACACTTACAGGGACGTAACTGGAGACTGGGGGGTGTGGAGGGTTTGGGCACTCAAAGGCCACTTGCCGTGCCTCGCTGCCAGCCCAAATCTCGAGAATTTGGGCAAGGCTGTCAGACCTCAGTACCCTAAACCATGAAATCCGCAACCGCTTCTGGCTGCTGTCCTCAACCTTCGACCATTCTGGGCTTGATCGTAGCTCATCCGAGGCTAGGACTGACAGTACTGCACAGACTCGACCAAGTCCTCTCAACAGGCTCACGTATTTGCGGATGACGAGAAACTAACATCTGAGCATGCGGGCGGGTCCTCAATGGCAAGCTCCTGCAGTTCCTCCAATTCGGGAGTCCAGAATGGAGGTGAAGATTTCCCCTGATCACGTTCAGCGACAGTTTGGCGCACATCCGCCCACAACAAGAGAGCATCCCACGCCTCATGCCTGACGCTGTTGAGGACATCAGAGAGTTGTATCAAGCGCTGCCTCGCTACGCTTTCGCAAAAACATCTCGAGGACTTCAACTGGGGGGATGGATCCACACGTCTTCCTTGGGGTTCCCCCTTTGCTTGCCGGTGCTCAGTAGAGAATGTGGGAATGAACCCAGGGATTCCCTTGAAGGAAACCACCAGGGATGGTTATCATTCCCTGAGCATCAAGCTTTAAGCCATCAAAGAGCCCAAAAAATGACACACCGAGCGCGCCGCAAGCTCAGCTCTGAGGATGCAGTGAGCAGCTTCCACAGGTGATGCACCTGACCAACTTGCCCATCCATCAAAAAACGAACCCGCGACGCGACGGGAGAACCGGGACGCGTCGCCGGCGCCTGGTGTAGGCCGCGCGAAAGGAAGGCCGTGGAGCTTCGAGGGATCACCAATCTTTGGAAGGCCTCGCGAGGCTCTTTGAGCCTCTGTGGGTATGGCTCGAATCCTTGCGTGTGATAAGTGTCTTAGGTTTGTATGCTCATGGCCCTGGACAAAGTTGGGAATGTTTCCCCAAGAGGACATGAGGACATGGACAAATGGGTGATCTTATCTGTTGCCAGTACTTTTGTCAAATGCCAATATCCCCTTTCAGTGGGAGTGCTCCTGTGCGGCTGAAGGGAACTCATCTGGGTCGCCTGCCCACAAAAACACGATGATCTCATCCGCACGGAGTAGATGGAAGCGGTTGCCAATGTAGAGGGACACCTCAATCAATCCGATCGAATAGCGAGGGCCTCCACGACAAGCATCCAGTGTATGAAACCAGGCAGAACCATCAAGTAAAACGGCCAATGAGGGCCTGGGGTGTTTCTCACTTCAATTTCCAATGGACAGTGGACAGTTTGCTGCCAGATTTGGTGGTACTCAAGACTCTTGTTTCTTTCGGGAGGTAAGATGCACAGCAGGGTACACATGACTCAAGAAACTTGGTATCTTAGTGCAAATCGCAGCGAAGGCCAAGCGCGGCTGTCAACCTTGTCTTTGAGGGACCCCCTTGTTGGGTAGTTTGAAAGTGACACCACAAGGAAACTCACCGTTTTACCGTCCCTAAGTTTGCAAAGCCTCGACTTCTTCGCTGGCCAAGGCCCCAGCATCTTTGGTGAAGACCGCTGTGTTCACGAGGTCCGGCGTCAATCCAAGAGACCTTGTCAATGGGCCAAAGTTCACCGGGCAACCGCTTTGAATCAGAAGAGCCTCTGCAATCAAGCAACACACACACACATGCTCAGCATCAGGAATCCAAACGTAGCAGCTTGGGCATCACATGGCCATGGGTCAAAATCCCGTACCCCCAGTGAACATCCCAATCCCCACTAAAATCGGTTCTAAAATGGGTGGGCACCTACCCGAAAATGGTACCATTGGTTTTGACCCACAGCCACATGTGTGTGTGTATCAATGCTCGGAAAGATAAAGGGGGTCCCGCACAGAGATAGACAAACATCTAGAAACGATCCCTCGCAAACTACCTCTACTCCCAGCGTGAAAACGTGATCCCTTTTTACTACGTCTATCTTTGCGCGGAGCGAATTCGGAATCAAAACAGGGTGTCCAAACCGGGGGGGGGGTGGAGGTTCGCAGGGTCACTTGGCTCTGATTGGGAGGCGGTTGGGAGTTGCTGGGGGGTTTAAGTTAGTGTTTAGGCTGGCTTAGATCTTCATGACGTGGGTCTTGGGGTGGTGTGGGGTTGATTTTGGCGAAGCGAAGGGTTGACAAACCAGCCCCCAGCAACTCCCAACTGCCTCCCAATCAGAGCCAAGAGGCAACCCCCCGGCCAAGTGAGACTGGTGATGCCAGGGATGCGGCAAGCGAACGAACACCGGATCCCGCCGCACAAAACAGTGGGTTTGCTTCTGGTGTCCCTTTAAACCGCGGGTGAAAAAGATAGGTCTATCTCAAAACAGGGGACCACTCTTTGGAAGGAAACCGCCAAAAAGACACAGCCCCACACTGCGTCTGGCTCCAATCTGCCGCACTAGGCAGCTGGCACGGTCAAGCTGAGGATCTGCTGAATGGTGATGGCGCCCGTGAACTTCTCCTGTACCCAGCGAATAATTCTGAAGCATCGCAATCCCAACTGGCGGGTAACAATTTCCCTCCCACCAACTGATATGCAAGTGCAAAAAGGCCCTTTCCAAGAGGAAAGTAGTCTTTCTACAGCGGTCTGTGCACTTCCATGTTGGCTGGTGGGAGGGTACACCCTATTGGCATTTGGCATTGTCCTTACACCAAAGAAGTCATCCCTAGTTTGGGTGACCCTTTGAATGGCTTCGAACAGGATTCTACAAACATGACTGTCCGGAACCCGTGCAGGGCTCACGAACGAGTTACACCCAACAAGTGGCTTGAACTGGCTTAGGGACATGTAGTTGCTTCCATCTGTTTGTCACGGACTCTCTGCGCCTTCTCATTGCGCAACATGAGCAGCCACCGGGTGAGAAGAGCGCGAACTACTTCCTCCTTGTCCTGCTGCCGCCCGTTGAATGAACCATTGGCACCCTTTTTTAGCTTTCTTCTTAGAGCGGTTTCTACAGATGCTAAGTCATGCTTCGGAATCGAACACTTCACATGATATCTTTCAAGGTGTGAAGCTTTTGCGCCTCCTCCTTCATGGGCACACGACAAAGCGTGGCCACGATGGGTGGGATGTGCCTCATTTGGCTTGCTTGCCATGTCACACTATATTGAGTCTGCTGAGGTCACTGCCCCGGCTCCAAGTTGTCTAGCACTTCATACAAACGTCGACCGAGTGCCTGCATGGCAAACGGGAGGCCACCATCGCATTCGATGCTTCTGTTGCAATGCGATCAACAGAGAGCTTTGCAGCGGCACTTTTCCGGCGCGCTAGCTGCCGGCATCTAAGTTCACCTCCTCCTCCCCTTCGTCCCGCGGGCTTTGCTCCTGGCAGGGACTTGTACCAAGCAGACCTTGCCCACGGAATACAGTTGCTGTCCTCTGACACCTCCGCGCTCTCGCCTACGTCAAAGTGCACGGCTTCCTGACTCAAAAAGGCCCCCTGTCAGTGACTATTCCCTCACAGTCTCTCGAAGTTCCCGTCATGTTACACTCACTATCATTCACTGTTCAGATCGAAGTTCACAAGGCAAGTTACAGAACTATGGTTATCAGTCGCAGTCTCAACCTGACCGACTCGCTGCAACACTCCGCCAACGGCCTCGTCGCTCTCCGTAGGACGCTTGCCGACTCGTTCGGCTCGACGCCCCGAACGTCCTGGCCTCGAGCCGTTGAGGGTGCGGAGTTTTTAACCGGTGGATTCCAAAGGCACATACGGGCACTTGGGTGACCCGTAGAATGAGTTCTAACACAAGAAGTACCGTCAAATTTACTTCTGAGTTTAGTATTCGGTGTTTCATATTGTGAAATATGCACGAAACGATGGCGAACGATAGGGGACTCTCACACATTTCGACTGTGCCTCACATGACATGGGCTCAAGGATGCTGGAACCCCTTTATTAGAGCCCCCATTTCAGGTCCCCTGAGGTGTGTGCCAAAATAGGGGGCCCCAAATTGGCTTTGCTCGTCCTTTTGGTTGCTCTTTAGATCCAACCCCAAACAAGAGAATATCGGTTTGTATACACTTGTTGGGTCAGCATTGGTACGTGCAGTACTGTGAGTGTTCATGGCGGCAGCAGCAGCGGCGGCGGCAGCAGTAGCAGATGAGAAACACTATTTTGACACAAAATGGCAGACAGCCGAGCAGTCCACGGGCGACATTGTTTCATCAAACAGTTGTTGTCATGTTGTCCTGGTTTCTGTCTCAGCTCCGTGTTGTGCTGCGACTCCTGCAAACAAAGGTGTGCCGGAATTAGAACGCGCTTTGCACTTTCTCTTTGTCTTGAAGCTTGTTTTCTCGCTGGGCCAAACCACGCATCGCAATTTATTGTATTGCTCCTGGGATCCTGGCATGCTGAACAACGTACAACATAGCGCGAGCCCCAAAAGCCAAGGAACATTCCCTTCTTCAACACCAAAAAAACAAAGAAGCTCCAAAAACCACCCAACAACTACCCCAAAGCTGCCCCAAAGCCACCCAACGACCACCCAAGATCCACCCACCCACCACAAAAAAAACAAAACAAAAAAAAAAACGAGGAAGTGCCATGGAGCCGCTCTCGCACCGAGGCTTCTGGAGCTCCAGCTTCATCTGGCAGCTGGGTGTAGGAAACACCCACATTTTTTGCTGAAGATTGGCCAACCCGACGGAAACCAGCTGTGCTGAGTTTCATGTAGGGCTCTTGGAAGTTGATGTTTGAGCAGGGCATGAACATGTTGTATGACCCATTTTTAGACCACTTCCTGTTGGCTCCCGCGCTCCGTTCGAGGTGAAAAAGGCCTGTCTGTGGTTTGTGTAAACAAACAAACATGCAGCCAACCCCTGCGGTTTTTGAGCCTGGAATCACGGCTGCAAGTACTTTGGCCGCCAACTCTTCCGCTTGCAATCCAGTGGCTGCCAGAAGCACTGGCTGGCCTGCAGGGGGGAAACAAAAGGCGCCTGGTTTAAACCACCTGCTTCAACCTTTTGTCTCCCCTAAGTTCATTAACCCTCCTATCTGGTATGGGTCAAAACCCCAGTTCCCCGCTAAACACCCAGAAAGCCTTCTAAAAAGACAACGGTGGAGTGACCATCCCCAAAAAGGCACCTTAGGTGTTGAACCACAACCATTTGTTTAAACAACCTCTGTTTTTGGGGACCAGGGGGTTGGTTCTGAGACGTACCGTCGCCTTTGCCTTTGGTGGCCATGACCACCGGCGGCTTGTCCCGGAACCCGAAGCGGTGCGCTAAGGTGCGGGGCCCTGCCGCGATGCGGGGACCCGGGTTTCAACCCCCATTTCAATACAGGGGAACCCCAAAAGCGGTGCTTTTCCCTGCAGTTTCCCCTTTAAACCAAGGTACAAGTAGCCAACAGGTACCAGAAACACACACCGACATGAGCAGCGGTACCAGACACAAACACACACCGACATGAGCAGCGCCCAACACCCATTGACAAACCATGACACATCTTTATACAGTTCTTGGTACAATCCCAATAAGACCAGGTACTCAAAAAGGAAAGGTATAGTGTTACGAGGGTGTCCCTTTAATGGGCCCATGACGTGCCTCTTGCCTACAGAACCTGACTGGGGCTCGCCCTTTAAGGGCGCTCTGGTGTAAACTGGTTGAAATCATGTGGCTTTTCCCGGCAACAGGTTCATTTGCATAGGACCACCATAGGACTTCTTGTGTTCAAACATGTTTAAACCACGATTTCAAACACCGCTTTTGGTTGCCCTTTTTGAAGGAGCGCACGGTGATTCAAACCAATTTTGCACCCTGTTCAGGTTGGTTGAAAGGCACACCAAAAGGACTCCACCATTTTGTTATGCTTTATTTTTGTTGGGGGGGGGTTCCCAATGTTTGGCATTCTCACCCAACATTTGATTTGACATGTTGCATTGACACATACACTTTTTTTGACAAATACCACACATTTGCCAGCGCCCACTGCTCGACAGACGTCCAGCATTTAGAATCACCCACTAAAACTTGCCTTCTGCGGGCTCTTGGCGCTGCTCAATCGCTTCTTTTTGAGACACACCAACATGTTTTTTGTTACTTTTTTGAGGTATTCCGTGCCCGGTTTGAAGGGACACATGGCGGCGCCGCCGCCAAGTTCTGGTTGGCCTGTCGGTTTTGTATGGGCTGTTGGGCAGTGTTGCGCTCTTGGGTTGAGCCAACTGTTGGTTTGTTGATCATGACCAAATATAGTTCCAAGTACATACTCATTAATATGTATAATATATATATATATATTGATTTATTCATTTATTTATTAACAACATTTCTTAGACCATACAAACATCCCCCGCCTTTCTTCGTTTCCAGCAGCTCCCAGCAGTGCACCCGCGCCGTCTTGACCCCCCGGGGCCGCAGGAGCTCCGCCGCCGCGGTGAGCACCGCGGGCGCTTTCTCGGGGCTCTTCCGCGTGACGCAGGACACCAACCAGGCCGCGCCGCCGAAGAAGATGTCCTGAAGCTATGGCCAAGTGGCCGTGGGATTTTCAAACATAGGGTAACCCCAAAATGGAACCATGCAAATAGGGAACCACCCGAGTGGGTTCCTCATGGGTGAATTTGCGAACTCAACTAGAGTTGGAACCACCAAACTCAAGTGGTTGGTGGACATGACTCCCCACCTGAATCATGTCCACTCCGAGTTGTTGAGACTTAAACCCAAGTCGTAATGGTTAATTAGCCCTGCAGGGGCTAAAACACCATTTCACGGGCCGTTGTTGTGGTTCAACCAATCAACATGGCCGCACACTACTACGTAAAGGTTAACCTAATGATGATTAGACAGGCATGTCATGTTTTACAGTTCCATTTGTTGGAGCCCCTTTTAGGGACTTTCATTCTCCCCTGGGCTTGGAACCAACTAAACCCCCGTCCTGCACTTGATCGGTATCATCCGGAGCTACTATCCGGACCAAGGGATCTGCCCATTCCCTGGCGGTGAGGAAAGATGCTGCAATGGCTGGAGTTGTAAAGAGCACCAAGAACACCAGGCTAAGCCAGGTCCGACGCTGGGGATTCTCGGGCTCATCCAGATCTCGATTGACCTGCGCATACTCCTCCTCAAAGGTCGCCCCTCGAGTTTGGTTCAAAGGATCAAAGCGCTCCGATTTCGGCTTCGCCCCGCTCGATTCTGGAACCTCCCGAGCCCGTCTGCGAAGCCCCGTCGAGCTGTCCTCCGCTTCAGCAAACTCTGCCATGTGCCATCGGCTTCAACCAACATTAGCGATTTGGACATTGGAACTGCACGCTGAGGGATCATGCTTGGGGTGCAGCCTGTCAAGCCTTTGCAAGGGGATCTTTGATGTGCGCTTCGGACAAAACCATCACTTGTGATATGGCGCCATGGTGCAATCTCCTCCGCTGCACCTTTGGCGGACTCGGCCATTCCATCATGGCCCAGCGATACTTGCATGACAAGCACGTGAAGTTGGTGCCACTTTATGCGACTGATGTTCTGACGGGAATTCAGGTATCATCTGTTGGACAAATTGCGACTGACGGGTTGACAATGCTGGGGTGGATCTGATGCACTCGCGCATTAGTTTGACTTATCTTCCATGAAGGTACATGACCTTGAGCTAAATTGTCGGTACTGCGAGCTCTGCACGCAATTGAAACCACATGCATCATGTGAGCCACGGTCAAAATTGCTTGTATGGCCTACGGTCATGGTTTCTTAAAAAGGAATCATCATAATGGTTATTAAAGATCCTTACTACCAGTTGGATGACCATCCCCGCTACCCCCAAGTGAAGGGTCTTTTGGACACATATGAGTTACGGTTAAATTTATTGTTACCTTGCCGGATATGGGAAAGTTAGAGAGTCCCCTTTGTGACATATCTAGAGTCCCCCATGTCCCGACACCTCAATGGACCATTGACTGGAGATTTTTGACCGAGCCTCATATGGCCATGGGTCAAAATCTAAATCGTACCGCCAGTGAACATCCCAATCCAACCACTAAAATAGGACGCCTAAAATGGGTGGTGAATTCACCTGCCAACCAAAATGGGATCCCAGAACGGTTTTGACAACCACAGCCATATGCACCGTGACTGCTGCCACTTGAAGGCCTGGAAGAGCCGCTCGGAGCGCAAGCCACTCTTGCGGAAGGCGTCCAGCAGGCTGACCACCACCTGAAATTCGCAAAAAAATGCGACTGCCCTTTTTGCAGGGGAGCCGCATTTTGCTTGCCACCCTTTGAGGCAAACCCACCTTGGTATTGTTGGGAGCTTGGCTTCATCACATGCATGGCCTGTGGCGTGAGTGGTTGAGAAGAGTCAGCGACGGCTCGAGCTGCTGACTTCCAAAAGCGGGTGTCCTGCAAAAGGGAAAATACTTCTAGCGAAGCATCCTCTTGCACAATTTGTCAATTGGCCTCTATCTGCTGCTTGGCAAAGTTGGTGATGAAGAACGACACCCGGACCAGCGAGAGTCTGCGCTTCCGCGAAACATACAGAAAACAAAGCAGCCAGGCAGGAATAGCTTGCCTAGGCAGCTGCTCTGAGATCGTATCCACCAGCACATCAGACAGGTCTTCTGCCGCGGGATGCCCAATCTGAGCGAGGAAGCAAAAAAGGCCAGGTAGCAACCCGAAACCCTGGCCCGAAACAGCTCCAAACAACTCAGCACTCCAGAACTTTCAGCTGGGAAAAAGCAGAGCTGAAGCCCCTCCCGCAGCTTATCTACTCAGCTCACTTTCTGAGTGGATTGGTCAGAAAGAGTCCAGACTTTGTTCCATCCCCGGAAGGCCTCTCGACAGGAAGTGATGGCAGCCGCAATGTCCTGGACCGGATCGACCAGTATTCCAAGGACTTGATTCAGCCGAGCTCAAAATGCTGACCTGAAAAATGGCAGTGTTCTTCTTGGGTTTTCCTTTGACCAACCAACAGGAGGGCAACTTCATTGAATGACTCTCACTCTCCTTTGCTGTCAGCTCCCGCAGGTTCTCGTACAAATGGCAGGAAGTGATGGCCTTCCAGTTGCAAGTTCTCTGAGCTCTGACCACCTGCATCAGTTCTTTTTTCTGTTCTTTTTCATATATACACATATGTATATACATATATACACATATATACATATATATATATATATATATATTTGGGGTGGTCATGATTTCCAGGATCCTCTGATTTCGAAAAGACTGGCCCCCCGATGTTGCCGGACCTGCGCCCCCCCGACTTCCGACCGCCCTCCGCGCGCCTGCCTTCTGCAGGTAGGCTTGCAGCCTCGGATCTCCCCTGGCTTTGCCACCTGACACGTGACTGGACCGGGGAGTCCGGGTCGCGGATGGTCCAGGTCGCGTCTGAATCAGAAGAACCCAAAACCCGAACTGGACATCAGGATGGGGCACAGGACATTCAGGAGAAATGAGAATTTCAACATGGACGTTGGATGAACATGAGCTTCAGGAGAAGTGGGCATCAGTTGGGTTGCATTCATGACATGACAAGTCGTAGCCCGGGAGAAATTGGAAATCGGGGAGTCCCCGTGCTTCTGAGGTTCCAGCGCGGCTCCTCCAGCACCTCTGCCAAGAGGGCGGCCATGCGATGCGCGTTGAAGTAGTGACCATTCGCCTCCAAGAGCTCCCACAGCCCCGCGCTTCCTGGGCGTAACTTTTCGCTGGGAATATGTCAGATGTCACTCCCTCTGGCGTACTCTCCATTTTGCATGTGATGCACCAAGGCCCCTTTTGGCCGGTAAAGGGAAACCAACAGGAAGCCACTCATTTTGAGAGTCGCTTGCTTTGACACAAGCCCTATGTCATTCCCTTCAAACTCTGAAGGTTGGCTCGCCAAGTGTCGGATGGCATCGGAGCCCGCTGCGGAAGCGCCGGTGAAGGCGCTGGCCGTCACCGGTCGCCCAGGGGCTCGTCGGATCTGAGCGCCCAGCCAGCGGCACGCGCCAAGGCGCATGCTACCCCGAAGACTTCCGCGAGGCCATGAATGTCACAGAAAAGCTCGGAACGACATGCTGATTTCTCCAAAATATGAAAGTTGCGCTCATGAACGCTGCTGATTCAGTCATATTGTATTCTTGTCTTGTATTCTTGGGCCATACAGGCTCGGCAAATCACACATGTCGCTACATGGCCATGCATAGCATTAGTACCCCTCATCCAAAACCACACGGCATCATGCAGCTTGCGACTGTTGGCGCCACCTCAGGCGAGTTAGCCTTTACTTCTGCTCGAACCTGTGACTTTGTCAAGGTTCGGAAGCTAGTTACAGCTTTGCAGACGAGCGCTGAGCGATCTCGTAAAAGATAGACCTCGCAGCTGTTTGAAACCCACTGTACAGAGCTACAGCTGTTAGGTAAGCGCTTCTCATTTTCTGGCGCTTTGTCTACTCGAACAGCAGTGTCAGCCCTTGCTCTTCCGTGATCCAGTGCTGGCTTTGCTGGATTTCCTGCTGATGGAGCGTGCCGGAGCTGCATCGGGTGCCTGATCATGCAGAGTTGTGATGCGAAGGAAACAGGGGTCATGTGCGGCATGGTCAAGATTACTCATTCCCCCAGAAGAACATGGGACATTTATTGAGTCCTCTGGTTTTTGTGATGGACTACATGTCCCTCCCTCATGCACGGTTGTTTGAAAGCCCCGAACGAGAATGACCAAAACATACAGGGATGGTTTGGGTTAGGATGGGGGCCTTCACAAACGTTTCAACAGACTTGACCTGGGTTCTGAAAAAATGGCACAGCCTCCAAATGGGTTGCCTTCTGCTCCCCTCACCAACCCCAAAACGGGTCCTTCCAAAAGAAGTTGCATCTGCTTTTGACCAAGATTCCAAGATGTTGTGACTCTGAACATGTCAACATGGGCTGTGCATGTTAAGTTTAACACCACAAGGCCGCTGACGAGGTGCAGGAGCCCCCAGCAGGGTGGCCATGAACTCCCGTGGCTCCGTGGTGAGCACGCCTGAGGTTTTTCACGATTTTTTCGGAGACGCTCCCTCAGGCGGAAGGAAGCTCCAAGGCCGATCCGTGCATATGGAACCAAGTCCAAAAGGGTCCCAGTTGAGCTTCCATGTTAGGCCTGAGGAAGGATAAACCACCATCTGGCAGAAATAAGAAAGCAGGATCAATTGATTTTGGACAGACACAACAAGCAGAAAAACCATTACACAAGGGGCACTAGATTCCGGGATACATGGGCCTCAGATTTGACACCATCTCAGAGTCAGAACCGCCCCGGCAAAATGAATCATACCAAAAACCGGCATCAATTGGCATTCACAGTAGTCTACCCCCAAAACCTGTAAACAGAATCCAAAGGCCGGGTCTCCGCATTCATCTCAAGGGCACCTTCCCCTCTGTCCGCCCAAAGCTCAGCGTGCTCCGAGGTGCTGCGACCAGCTTGGTAGCACAACCAGGCGTTCTGTGGAGGATCCTCAGACGCAACTAAGAGCACGGAGTCTCAAAAATCTCAAAGCTACTCTCCATGAGCACGGACGAGTCAATAAAATCTCAAAGCTACTCTCCATGAGCAGGAACCCAACCAGGGGAATTGGACTCACCTCTTTGGGGGGGTTCTGCTCGGGGGCCCTCTCCTAGCAGTTCGGAGGCTCAAAATCCATTTCGCGACACTCAGACGTGTGGCTGTGGGTCAAAAACCGGCACCCGAGAAATGGAACCCGCTGAATGGAAACATAAAACCAGCGGTTTTTCTGGGGGATTAACTTTGACACAGACCCATGTGCGGTCAAAATGGAGATGGGATGACCTGAATCACAACCCAAATCCGGTACTAAAACGGCCTACCCAGAATTACGTCATGGATGGACAAGGCGGCTGCACCCATTTTGTGGCTGTGATTGCCTCTTACTACCCTCCAATTGCCCGTGTTTTGATTGTGGCTCCTCTGGGTAAATCAGAGAATTGTGTTTCCGGGAAACTTGGTGGTTTTGGTGAGGAATTTCGTGCGCTTTCACGAGTTCCTGCTGGTCGTAGGAATTCAGAGACCTCTTTTAAGTTGATCGCATATTGATCGAACCTCACATTGGCGGCTGTTCATGCCATGGCACCGCGTCAAAGACAGTCTCCTTCTCTGTGATACGCGGTGCTCCAGATGGTGGCAATCGCACTTGTGGCAGCCTTGGGTACTTGTTGCCAAAGGATTGAACGCTGTCTTGCTTTGGGTGCACATACTATACTTATTGCGGTTTGGAGAACCTTACTTGCACGCTTGAAGAAATCGTTACGATCGATGTCTTGCAGTGAGAGTTGAAGCGCCCGTTTATCAATCCTGCTCATGCGCAGGCGCGCAAAGCAGCAAACAGTCTATTTCTTTGCTAGAAGATGGACCGCCCAGAAAAGCTTAGACGATTTGGATGCCCCGGATTCCACCAATTGTTACACTCTTTTAGCACTTCTCTCTTGGCGCTCCTAAACGGCGAATCCGCAGGTATCCAAAACATCACTTAGACACAGGCCGGACAACCACGCTGATTGCAGCCAAAGCAGCTGCAGTAGTATCCGTCGCGTGGTTTTGGGTTCATCTTGAACATAGTGCTCGATGACAAGCTTGGGCAAGCCCAACTCGCTCTTGAAATGGATGGTCATATGGCATGGATACGCACGCGCCATGGCATACTCAAATGTAAAGCCTAGGGTTTTGTCGTTGGACTCTTTGAGAGAAGCTGTTGGCTTGGAGTAGCCCGGGTTGATGTTGAAGTCGACTTTGGCAACGCTTCCCTTGTCTGCCACTCCCTCAGCAGAGACGACCTTGAAAAAGGTTGTATATGACCTCTTCCCTCCAGACCCAGCGGATTTATTTCCATACCTCAGTCAACGTTCGAACCCATGGCACCGCAATATATATATATATAGTCCCGGCTCAATCTTTTCAGGGGCAAAAATAAGACTGTAATGACTCCCGGCGGGCAAAAATAACAATGACTCCCCGGCTCATCTTTTCAGGGGCAAACTTTTGACCCAGATGCTGCAAGATGAGTCGGGGAGATGCTTGACGCGCTTCCACCAGCTGCTCAAGTGTGTGCAGTTGCTCCACAGCCGAGGCTTCTGCATCTTGGCACTGGGAGAGCAGCTCGCTGGAGGCGTCCTGAGCCCAGTCTTGGGGACAGAGGCACCCACCCTTTTATTGTGTAGACTTTGAAGGGAAACTTGGCACCCCTCCAAAGAAGAGGACAAAGGGCACCAGTGGATGTCTGGGAATCAGAAACTGCCTTGCCGCCCTTCACATCCACAGGAGAAAAGCATACGGGACAGTCGCGCATGTAGAGAACCGTCACCTCCACACAGCAGGCGCAAAGTGCGCAGCGACATCGGGCCAGCCGGACAGGCCGTATCAAGGCTTTGCGGCACAAATCGCAGTGACTCTGGGACGCCTCCTGATTCAGTAGCGCGGCCGCCTCTTTGGCCTCCCTTTCCTGTCGCTCTTCATCGTCCTCATCGTCATCTTCATCCATCCCTTCAAAGAGGGGTATCAATTGCCTGCCTTCTCGTGGCACCAGTCCGGCTGACTCGGGCGCTGGAGAAGTCGACTGCTCGGAAGTGGCCCCAGCCGAGTCGGCTTTTCCAGCCGAAGGGCCCAACTTTTCAACTAGCACTTGTGCACCGGGTGGTCGCACGCGGGCGACTCGACCGGTGACGGCGTTCTCATACCTTGGCCGAAGCTTTAGTGGATATGAGACAGGTCAGTAGCCCCTCTCAACTCTACAAATCTCAAAGTCTAAGGTGCCTTGGAACCGCCAAGATACACAATTGTGTTGGATGAGGGGTCCAGTCGAGCTCGCCAACAGTTCTCTCCTGCAGCCGCAGTTTCTGCCGCGTCGATCTCGTCATATCCACCCCAAGGGTCTATCTCATCCACATGCCGATCATTCCAGCCATTGAACCCGCCAGCCACTCGAGTGAGGTCGGGAAGCTCCTTGTCCCTTCTCCCGCCCTGCCTCTTGCTTCTCCAGCTTGCATAGCTCTCATGCATCATTCCAAGCATTTCCTCCAGGCTTGCGAAATGTGCTAACCATCAGACGGCCACTTTGAAGGGGCAACTAGATTGTTGTTTAGACAATAGGTGTGCCTGTGCGCATTTTGAGGGTACCCTCTCTTTGGGGTGGTTTGAAAGAGGTGGGTGGCTTCAGCAAGTTTAGGGAAGGAGTTGAATCGAACCCAACGCATTCCTCTGCCATATGGTGTACCTCCCAATCGCCGTCTGCTGACCGGGTGAATTCAAAGTACCTGGGCTTGTGTTGCTTTTTTGGTCTAGAATTTAGAACCCGTTTAGGGTCCTTTTGACTACTAACATGGCTATAAAGACCCATATGGCTGTGGTTCTTTTGAGGGTACCTTTTCAAAGAGAAATTACAAGGAAACTCATTTTGACGAGCCATACCAGCCTTGGATTTGGAAGATGACGCCTCATCTGCCGCCCCACCGATACTGGATGCCCAGCATCCTCCGTGTCGAAGATCAGGAGAGTCGGTTGGTTGATGGCCACATAGCGAGTCGGAGCATGTCCCACTGGATGGCACACTGCAATGGTGTGCATCCTTGGTGGCTCGTTCCCTTGCTCAAACTGAATCTTTTCGTGGGATCCTTTTTGGGGTGGTGTCAAAGGGCAACCCAAAGGAAACCAGGCAAAGGGGTCTCGCTGTCTTGACGCAAAAGCAAAGTAGGAATCGGATGGGAGCCGAGCATCAACTTCGGACACTCCAAAGCGCAGTTCAAAGTGCCGCAAGCTCCTTGACTCGAGCCAACCAGGCAGGCGACCGTCTTCCGTCCCAAGGCGCGCACGAGGTTCGAAATCAGCGCCCCAGGATACGAGCGAATGCTCTGGCGATCTCCAGGGGAGCGACCGTAACCAGGACAGTCGATGGCCACCTGGCAAAATAAGGCTTGTGACCACGGAAATGAGCGGTTCTCCTTTTGGGGTCCATTTAGACCAAGCCAGAAGAGGTCCCCCCTACAAGAAGGGTGCTTCCTTTTGGTGTCCGTTGAAACCAAGCTGAAAAGGGTTCCATACAACGGTTGGTCTTATTTTGCTCAACCACCAACTAATAGGGGGTCCATTTTGAGAACCCCCCACCTGGAAATAGCTCTTTGGCACGTCTCCGGCACCTCGCCAATAGCCCGGCTTGCTTTCACGAGAGCCCCGGATATGAAATATCTACATGAGCAACGCCCAAAGCCCAACTACCAACAAGGCTATGCAGGTTTGTATATGCCTTACTATAACCCCCTGAAACCAGGTAGTAGCAGCACCACCTGCCAAAATGGTGCCTGTATCTTTTCTTCTTTTTTTTTTGGGGGGGGGGGTTGGACGCTGCTCGGAGCTTCCGACGCAGAAATTGTGAGAAGTCACTGGTCAAGCTGTTCAGATCTTTAGGCTGTCACATGGGTAGCGTGGAGTACATGGCTCCTTTTTTTTCATACCTCCAAGAAGAACTTCACCTAGGTCTGCCCCTTTTCAGAACATGCACCATGGCTGGGTTCAAGGCATTCAGGGCAGCACGTGCGTGTGTTGCATTTCGTTCACGGTGCATTTCGCACCACATTCGATGTTACTTGGTGGCCATACAGAAGATGTGTCTGTGCAGTGCCTTGTCGCCGTCGCTCGGGTTTTGCCCAAAGAGCGCTTCCGAAATTCCACTACTCGCGTTTAGAGTATGCAACTCGACTCGCGTACAAGGCTGCCTAGTGTGCTGGCTAGACTAGATGGCCATGGGTCACAATCCCCACTAAAAATAGACTAAAATGGGTGGTGCACCCAGCCCAAAATGGTACCATTGGTTTTGACCCACAGCCAGATTGTTTGACTGAGATTGGGCACCAAGCAAAGGAGAAATGCAGCAGGAGGCTTCAACAGAAGGCCCAGCCTGCGCTGGCCTGCACAGCCACATCCATGACCAACTTGTTCCAGAAGTTCGAGCTATTGTGAGGCCCAGATCCATGGACATACCTTAAAGGTTGTTCATACCTTAAAGGTTTGTTCATTCCTTTCTAAAAGGGATGTCATACCGTAAGACCCTCTAACTGCCAAAAAGCCTCTAAAAGTCCAAGAGTTTGACTTGAGGGGTACGTCATGAGCTCTAAGAAGCCTAACGAACCAAAATATGGGAACCAGGGTACAAGATCAAGGGATCCTTGGGGTCCCCCAAGCAGCGGGCGAACACATCGCCGAAGTCCGCGGTCTCGATCCAAATGCAGCGCCGATTCAGCGCGGCGTCGTCATCCTCCACGTCGGCGAGCATGGGATCCGACTCGAACTCCGTGGCAATGGCTGCTGCCTCAGGCGATTCCAGGTCCATGGTAGAAACATGCAGCTGAACATGGCAAGACGAAAACGCCAAACTGTTACATCCTCCTTTCAAGGGCTCCCTTTGAAGGAATTGGAGGGGGTGGTGCAAACCAATTTGTTGCCGGCCTCCGGCTTCAGCAACACACGCCTGGCAGAGGCAGCGTACTTCAGCGTGCTAAGAGTGACATCTCCTTCGTGCGCCGCAGGGCTGACGCACGCGAGCATCTGAGTCTTCGCTTTGCCGCCCAACGAGCTTTGCATGAGGCGAGTCAGCGTCGAATCGCGGTAAGGGACGCGTTCAGATCCCTCTGCCAGTGCCCGTATAACACGGCCTAGGACCAGCAATCCCATGTTTGTGCCAACGCCTGCAGCGTCCACGCTGCCTCCGTGCGCTCGCTCCATGGACTCAGCCCCCGCCAAGTCCACCAAAGTAAGACGCGCAACCTGACTTTTGAACTTCGATGGATCGGTTTCGCCCACCTCTCGCCAGCGATGCTCCACCGAGACAACGAGCAAAGCATGCGACCGAGAGGAATGAGCATGCACGCCTGTGGCCGCTGTCGCTCTTGCCCGTGCCCCGGCAGCTACGACATCCAGCAATTGCTCGCAGGACTTGATCCTTTCCTCCTTGGCGCCATCTGCGTAGACCCGCCCATCAGTCCTTGGTGAGTAACAGCGGCTCGTGAGAAAAGCAGCATTCCCCCCTCCCCCCCCAGTCCCCGCCCCCAAGTCAAAGGTTCAAGATCCAACCAAACAGCAGAGAGTCGTCTCCCGCAACTGACATGAGCTGGAGGGATCCCGGGACGCAGACACAGGTCCGCTGAGCAAGTCAAAGGCATTCTCGCAGTAGACCTCCAGGAAGGACACGCGGACCTCATAGCAGTCAATATCTAGTGGTGCTCTGTTGGACATGGGACATTGACATTTGGCCATGGGTCAAAATCCCGTACCCCCGGTAAACATCCCAACCCCCACTAAAATAGACTAAAATTGGTGGCGCACCTACCCCAAAAAGGACATTAGGGAGTCTGCCCCTTGGTTAGTGAGCCTGGTTTTGGTTGGAATTTAGCGACTCGTTTTGTCTCCCAAATTAAATGGACCAGAGCCTGGAAAAGGACCGCTAAAGTGGCTGTTGTCCCTTTGGGTTTCCTTTCAAAACAAAAGAACCATTCTCGTAGGGGTGTGTGTGTGTGTGTGTGTGTGTGTGTTGGGAAAACCATTCAGACTCAATCACAAGTGGACCATAGACTTTTCACATACACGAGTTTCCCAACATGAGTATGGGTCAAATTGAACCACCAGAGTTCCGCAGGTTTTAGTCCATGTTTCCGTTTTCCAGGCTTCCATTTTGGGTACCTACGTTTGACCCACAGCCACGGCTGGTTTTCTCTCGGTCGCCTCATAGGCGGAGAAGCCCTTGGCGCCGATGGCTGCCTTGGCCTCCGCTTCCACGCGAGCGATGCGCCGGAAGAGCTCCGCCGCGGCCCGGGGCAAGATCCCGTCTTGGGTGGCCTGCCTGTTCAGGGATCCAGCGAGGCGCTGTCGCTGTCGCTGGAGCGATCCAGCGACCCAAATTTTGCCCTCCCCCGCCCCACCCTCCCCCTTCCCCCATTCCCCCCCCCCCCCCATTCCTCTCGCAGTTTCCGACAAAAACAGTGTCCGACAAAGAGGAGAAGACTTGTTGAACCACCTGAAACACTTTGTTGATTGAACATCCACCGTTAATCCCGCATAGGCACCGAGGCAGGCTTGTGCCAAATGCCAAGCACCTGTTGAAACAAAACACGCACCGCTTAAACACCCATCTTTTTGAACAACCTCCGTTCAAAAACGTAACGATAGGGGGGCCATCGGGGGCCAAGGTCTGGTTGTTGAAGCAAATCGCAACAAAACCTTGCCTGCGACCACCTTCTGGACCCAGCATTGAGTGCGTCTTGCCAGCTCCGGTGGATCCAAAAGCGAAGATGCAGGCGTTGGTGCCCTCGATCACAGAATCCACCAAATTCAGCGCGCAGTGGCTGTACACTTCTTGCTGGCTGGCTTCCTTGGCATTTAGGCGAGTGAGTGTTTTGCGAGGCTAAGAAACCGAAAGAAAAGTAAAACCACAATTTTTGTGGGGTACCCCTATTTTGACACATACCCATTCCATCTTCCTTGCTTCGCGGACCCCATCGCGGAACTTTCGCAGGGCTGTTTTCAGAACATTCATCACAAAAGTAATGCACGAAGTACGCTTTCGCAGCCCCAGCTCGAAAGTCGCAGCTTTTCAATACGAAAGTAGCACGAAAAGTAAACTTCCGCAGCTCCAGCTTCAAAGTCGCAACTTTTCGATGCGAAAGCAGTACACGAAGTAAACTTCCGCAGCTCCAGCTTCAAAGTCGCAACTTTTCGATGCGAAAGTAGTACGCAAAGTCAACTTCCGCAGCCCCAGCTCGAAAGTCGCAACCTTTTAGTTCCAAAGTAGCACGCGAAGTGCGCTTACGCAGCTCCCGTTGGCCTCATGTCCGGAAACTTGCAGGGAGGTCCGCCGACTTTCGCGAAACTTTCGCGGATCTTACGCCAAACATTCGCGAGAATCCGGCTGGAATGTTGCACTCAACTTGACCCGAAAGCTTCAAATCTCCCACAAGCTGGTTTCTGCTGGCTGCGGGTTGCTTTTGCAGCGGCGTGCTCTCGCGGCAACCCTCAGGCCGCGCATTTTAGTCTGCGGGCATTCTGCGCGCACTGCTGGCAAATACACATGGCTCATCATTCCAGCTTCCTGTTAGCAAGCCACCCTTACACAAAACTTCCGCGAACAAAAAACAACTTTTGCAACCCCCTTCGCGGAACTTTCGCGCAGATCAACGCTAAGACCAAAAGGTCTTCCCCTTCATAGCTCAATACAAGGACCTTTCGGACGACTCTCATTTGAAGAACTATGCATTCTGCATCGGAATTTGGAACAAGCTGAGTCCGGCACTGGCCCAAAGACGCGATCATAGACAAACGTCTTGGTGTCTGTGCCATCAGTGGTCTCGATCGTGGCGGCATCTGCAGCTTGCACTGATGCCCGACCATTCTTCCCGTCGTGCGGTTGATGTGGGCGGATTCGGACTGCCACTTGCAGCGGGCAGCTGGCCATGGCAAAGGCAAAGTTCCGAAGCTGGAGACCGCTGCGAGGTGCGTTGCAGGATCATTTTCAGGCTCTGCCGACAAAGGACAAGGCGGGTGGGAAATCTTGTGAGTTCACCCGCGTCTGTCCCAATTGGACCACAGACTACTGGAAACTTGACCGGACCCCCATGTGAGAATGCTGGCACCAAATGCAATGGCGAACTAATTTACTGCGCCACACTTGTGTCAACACCTGAGCGCTCACTTGTATGGCCTGCGCAGCGCTAGGCAAGGCTCCAGAACTGTCCCAGCACAATGTGTGTACATCCAGGCTGCACGCACTTCGACACTCCGGCATAAGCTGCACACACTTCCGTGGCCTGCAAGTCGCAGGGCCTCCTCTTGGCGTTGCAGTCGCGCCCACTCGGCCTCAGTCACACCCAAATCGCGTTGAGGCGTTCAGCCAAAACAAAGCCGAGTCCGGGGCTTCGAGCAGGAACCGCAAATGATCTTCAGCGCTCAAAGGCTCTCCAGCGCTTCTTTGCACGCCCTCCTTGCAAAGAGGCTTCGTTGACATGAATCCGGCAGCGTCAAACACCAATTGACTTTTGGTTCTATTGTTAACAGCTCTAAAGATTTAAGTAGGCTTTACTACACACCAGCTACTAGCATGGCCAGTGCGGATTTTGGGCGCCTGCCGAATGTACGAACATAGATCTGTAGGCTCCGGACAACTAGAGGAGGCAATGTCCACATCTTCTCCTTGGTTCGTACACACCTGCCACGCACAGGAGACATTGGTGCACCTGCTGATTGAGCAACTTTTTTGCTGGCGCTCAGCTGAAAACTGTCTGCGTCAAAGGTCTGAAGACATTCCAATTCTGCAATTTCGTGCACTGGAAGATGCTGGACAGAAAATTCGCACATCAGACAAGTACGCAACATGTCCTGCTAAAATAAGCAGGATAAGTCCGGGGAAAGCAAGTACACGATGCATCGAATTGGACTACAAATCAAATGTGACACCCTGATCGTTTCTCAGAATACTTTGCAAAGCATCACTCGGATTCGCCAATACCTCATCTTTCTCACCTCATTGCAAGCCAAGGCAGACACCTAAATACTGGATTGAAGCTCGCATCTGGGTGTTTGATCCTGACTGCCTGCATCAAAACATAGTCATTGTCCTTGCTCTGACATCACAGCGACATAACAGCATCACCCTAAACCAACCCTGGCCCAACCCTAAACGAATCCTACTCCCACTCCACTCGCAGGCTGCTCAACCATGCTGAGCCAAAAGCCATACTGCACCACACGGCCTTCATGGACCTGGCAATGGGTACAGGGCTAAGCTTGTCTGTGTCCTGTTTCAGCAAATGTTTGAGTTCCCCATTGATATGAATCCAGCTTGAACACAAGAGAGGCTGACCACTGCAACTCGGTCACACCATTGTAGCGCACTCATCCTGAGTTCAACCACTTCGCACTCTTCAAATGCTTGAAGCCGCCGAACAAGTTTCAAACTCTGCGGCAAAGCAGCCTGTGGGTGATGACCAAACAGGTGCACTTCCCCGCAGCTAAGATTTGCTTCAGCGACTCATGTACCAAGCGCTCGGACCTGAGGTCTAGGGCAGATGTTGCCTCATCGAAGACCAGCATTCTCGGCTTGCGCGCCAATGCCCGGGCGATGCATACACGCTGCTTTTGGCCCCCGCTCAATGCCTGACCTTGGCTTTTGTTTTTGAAGGCGAAAACGACCCCTTTGAGGTTGGTTTGAAGGTAAACCACAAAATATCCGGGGGTTTAAATTCCAACTTTGAGTCGTTGTGTGGAAGGTACCCTTTTCACCTTGGCTTAAACCAAAGTCATTTTGGGGTCCCTTGTCTCCCTATTTTGAGCCATCCCCACCTCTCTCCCCTGATGGGGTATCGAGGCCAAGAGGGAGATGATTGGCGAAGTCATCGACGTTGGCTGCGGCCGTTGCCTCTTTGATGCGCTCATCCCGGCCGTCGACCTCCTGTAAGCCATACTCCACGTTCTCTTTGATGGTCAATGCAAATAGAATAGGCTCTTGGCTGATGAAACCTAACTGGGAGCGCACCCAGGCGGTTCTGGCTTCGTCAGCAAACCTTGATTCCAGGATCACTCGCGAAAAGGTGACCTTTTGTCAATCCCTCACGCAAAAAGAGTAATACATATTCCATCAACCACTTTTGAGGGGATTCCCTGCTAATATTCATAACAATAGCTGGAAACCAAGGAACATGTCTTCACCATCTACCAGCACTTTGCCCGTAGAGGGCTGGTAGAGTCCTGCCAGCAGCAGGGCGACGGTAGACTTGCCTGAGCCGCTCCGTCCCAGCAAGGCCACCCTGGATCCGGCGGGAATATCCAGATTCAGCCCCTGCAAGGGTTGATGGCCATGGGCTGGATTGAACCACTTTTTTTGAGACCTGCGGCTCCTGTTTGATGCAACGGTTCAAATCACCAACCTGTTTAAACCTGCTGTTGGCTTTCCGGAAGTCTTTGCTGCCAACAAGTCTTGCACCTGTAGCACCGGCGAGTCCCTCGTCGGATAAGCGAAGCTAACATCTTGCAGACTCACCGCCAACGGCTTCAGCGAGGAGACCGCAGGCACGGCTGCGGACATAGGAGAATGTGCATCTGTGGTGCCCAGGATCTCCAAAACACGCTGAGAGGAACCCAGGCATTTCTGGATATCTCCTTGGTCTTTCTTTTTGGGCGAGATCCCTGCACCATAGACTAACTGGCAAAAGGCGGGCTGTAATGCACACCCAAACAATCCGCGAAACAAAATCGAGACCGACGTTGGTTAAGAAATTCTCCTGTGGTCAGACTGAACTGCTGCAATTTCACTTAGACTGACCCCTTGCAAAAAGTGAAACTGCTTGCTTCCCGCATCACAATGGTCGGTAACTGAAACTGTTTGGTGAGTGGGGAAATCCTCCGTGGCAAAGACCAAGTCTCCGTAGGCTGTCATGATGCCAGTGTAAGAAGATCCGGCCATGAAGCAGTACATTGCCAGGCTCACGGTGGTGCCAACGCTGACTACGCCACTTGTGACCATCACCCCGCAATTGTAGATGATGTGGATTAGAAACAAGCCTCCTCCTGTCACGAAGAAAGAGGACAATCCACCCCAAGCCAGGGCATTTTGCCAACCCGCTTGATACACAGCATCCAGCAGCTTCTCAAAGCTTTCCACTTCGCTTTTCTCCGCGTTGAAGGTTCGGACCGTCCGAATTCCGCCGAGCCTTTCCTCCGCCCTCTGCACGGACTCGGCCAGCCGCTGCTGGCGCCGCTCGGCAATGCGGCGCACCACGCGGCCGTAGCCCACGCCAACGATGAAAAGCGTGGCCACTGGAGCCAGCAGCCCGGCAATCATCTCGCTTGGCGCTAGCTGGAAAATCATGCCTTAGACCAAGGTCAACAGCAAAACCCATGTGGCTGTGGGTCAAACATGGGTATCCATTTTGGAACCCTAGTAAATGGAACCAAGGACTAATACCTGCGGTCCCCTGGTGCTTTAAAATTTTGACCCATACCCATGTCAGTACAAAGCAAGGCTTCGCAATGCCAGCAGGACACAGGTGCCAACAACGGCAGTGATGGAGCTTCTGATGCCAGCAGAAGCGTCAATCAGGACTCGGCTTGTCATCGTGATGTCATTCCCAAGGCGATTCACCAGCTCCCCAGTCTTATTGTTATCGAAAAACGAGATTGGCCGCTGAATCAGTGCTGCGAAGAACTCCCGCCGCAGGCGGAAGGCGATTCGCTCAATGGCGGTCTCAATGAGATAGAGCCTGCAAAAAGTGGCGCAGCCCCCAGCCACCACCACCAGCCCGCAGAGCCAAGTATGCTCCATGACGAACTGAAGTCCGCCATCGCCCTCGCCGAAGAGATCAACGAGATGGCCCATGAGGTACGGGTATGACCTGGGCATTCAGCAGTGCCTTTGGCGGCGGCAGCAATGCACTATGTCTGTGAGTCCAATAGGGAGCTCGATGACCAAACGGACACGCCGCACACAAGAATCTGCAGTGGCAAAAAGCAAGGCAGCACTAGCCAGCAGGCAGTCGATCGTCGCAGGCTTTGGGCACCCTTCTAGGCTGCAGACAAGTTCACAGAAGAAGATGCACACAAAGCTCCCAATGCCAGCCTGGGTGCAAGCTAAGTGCCATTGGAGATGAAAAGGCTGGCAATGACAGTCTCAAGCAAATGAGTGAGTCCCCCGTCTCCAGAGCTAGTGAGTCCTCCCACGTGTCAAGAACCCGAAATGGGCCAAGAGCCACGTGTCGAGAACCCCAAATGGGTTATAGGACAAAACAGGACATTTTGACCGAGCCTTACCTGTCTTTGCCCGCCATTGGCATTTTCCAAGCTCAGGCACTGTAACCTGCCGCGTTCAGGACGGAGAATCTTCCACAGCTGCGGAAGTGTTGCAGTCTTCTTTTCCTTGGCTGCAAAAAGGATACCCTGCCATCAACAAGCATGGAAGTACACTGGTCCGTTTTCTAAAAGGAAAACCGCCTTCCGTAAAGGGTCTGTGCCCTTCCATGTTTGTAAAACTCTATGAGGGCTTCTCAACATGGTGATTCGAGCCCTCAAAATGGCTGGTTGAAGGGAAATCAAAAGGAGACCGTGCCCATTTTGGGGTACCCATTCCTATTCTGAGAACCCCCAACATTGGTAAGGCAATAGCCCCGAGTGCCAGGGACCTTTACTGTGGCAATGCGCTGTCATCCCGTTCTCATGGCCACAAACGTGTGTCTTAAAATGGGGGCCTTCAAAATGGCTGGCTTCCTTTTGGCTTCCCTTTTTCTCCCAAGCATGGGGAAACTGGCATTGATGTGACAAACAGAGTCATCACAATATGAAACAGTGTGATACTGAAGATTCTGGTCAACAATCAATGCACCCTTTTGTTTGTCACGGCATCGTGGCAGGATTCTTCGAACAACTCACGCGCGGACCCCGCCAAAATGGGCTTGCTCAAAATGAACCATAGACAAAGGAGGACCCTTTGACGAAACCTCATGTTGCTGATTCTCAGCAGAACAGTGAGGGAACAAGCCCAAGCTGACCTATCCATCCCCTGCGATTTTGTCTTGGGATCCCCTGCTGGACTTCCCGAGAACCAGGCCATGAGGTCCCAGGCACTTCTGGATCAACTTTCTGCGGCGCAGAGGACGCCGCTCTCGCCGTGAACGGAGACCTCTTGACGTAGCTGCGCGCCCATGGGGCACCTGACGGACGGGTTTGCATCAGGGGCTAACGCAACATGCAAACAAAAACAAAAATAAAACAGCAAGCAAGCAAGCAAGCAAGCAAGCAAGCAAGCAAGCAAGCAAGCAAGCAAGCAAGCAAGCAAGCAAGCAAGCAAGCAAGCAAGCAAGCCAGCAAGCCAGCAAGCAAGCCAGCAAGCCAGCAAGCCAGCAAGCCAGCAAGCCAGCAAGCCAGCAAGCCAGCAAGCCAGCAAGCCAGCAAGCCAGCAAGCAAGCCAGCAAGCCAGCAAGCCAGCAAGCCAGCAAGCCAGCAAGCCAGCAAGCCAGCAAGCCAGCAAGCCAGCAAGCCAGCAAGCCAGCCAGCCAGCCAGCAAGCAAGCCAGCAAGCAAGCCAGCAAGCAAGCCAGCAAGCCAGCCAGCCAGCCAGCCAACCAGCCAGCCAGCCAGCCAGCCAGCAAGCCAGCAAGCCAGCAAGCCAGCAAGCCAGCCAGCCAGCCAGCCAGCCAGCCAGCCAACCAGCCAGCCAGCCAGCCAGCCAGCCAGCCAGCCAGCCAGCCAGCCAACCAGCCAGCCAGCCAGCCAGCCAGCCAACCAGCCAGCCAGCCAGCCAGCCAGCCAGCCAGCCAGCCAGCCAGCAAGCAAGCCGTGAGCGAAGGGAACCAACAGAATTAATATGTAAAAGAAAAATATAAAAAGACAATAAGATACAGATAAGAAGATAATAATAATTACATGTCAAGATACGACCATAAGATAGAAAGTTGTCTACAGGAAATTGACCACCTATCCAAATAAAAGAAAAAAGATTCAGAAACCAAAAGCACAGATAAAAAACATTAAATCTACTAGATGTAAATATTATAAAATAGAATGAAAAAGAGAGACTTCTCATAAAGTAAAATAAGATGAAGATAGAAGTAAATAAGATAATGAATCCTGCATTTTTATTTGGCACAGCTTTTAACATAGCATATTGGCATAAGAAATACCATTCAGGTACTATATGTAAAGGAGTTAGTAATCCACAAGCCAGCCAGCCAGCCAGCCAGCCAGCCAGCCAGCCAGCCAGCCAGCCAGCCAGCCAGCCAGCCAGCCAGCCAGCCAGCCAGCCAGCCAGCCAGCCAGCCAGCCAGCCAGCCAGCCAGCCAGCCAGCCAGCCAGCCAGCCAGCCAGCCAGCCAGCCAGCCAGCCAGCCAGCCAGCCAGCCAGCCAGCCAGCCAGCCAACCAGCCAGCCAGCCAGCCAGCCAGCCAGCCAGCCAGCCAGCCAGCCAGCCAGCCAGCCAGCCAGCCAGCCAGCCAGCCAGCCAGCCAGCCAGCCAGCCAGCCAGCCAGCCAGCCAGCCAGCCAGCCAGCCAGCCAGCCAGCCAGCCAACCAGCCAACCAGCCAGCCAGCCAGCCAGCCAGCCAGCCAGCCAGCCAGCCAGCCAGCCAGCCAGCCAGCCAGCAAGCAAGCAAGCAAGCAAGCAAGCAAGCAAGCAAGCACACACACACACAACACAACAGTCCACATGATGACATGTTGAGCAACCTTTTTTTGTTTTTGTTACCTCCGTCCCACCTTTTGGTTCCCTGGCCCCACCAAGGCAATCGGTTGGGGCTCCAAAGCAAAGAACGGTTTGCCGAGTGCCCGGCAAAGGCTGGGACTGCAGCGACCGCGGAGCCGGTTGACCAACATGGCAGGGAAGTCACTGGGTGCGTTTGAGGGTTCTCTTTAACCGTGCCACGCCATGATGGCTTCGGGACATCGATGGTTGTTTTAGTGGAGTTGGTGCCCTTTCATGAAATTGGTTTAAGAGGAAACCGGAAAGAACACCA
>CAUJNA010000165.1:128096-140596 GCA_963377175.1 Effrenium voratum
AACACAAACACACACAAACACAAACACAAACACAAACACAAACACAAACACAAACACAAACACAAACACAAACACAAACACAAACACAAACACAAACACAAACACAAACACAAACACAAACACAAACACAAACACAAACACAAACACAAACACACACAAACACAAACACACACACACAAACACAAACACAAACACACACACACACACAAACACAAACAAAAACACAAAGAAACACACAAAAACAAACACAAACACACACACACAAAAAAAAAAAACGCACAAAAAAAACGCACACACACACACGCACACACACGCCAACACATATTCATACAACACAATGGGCTCTGGATCCATAAGAGACACACACACACGGCCCTTCCGCATCTCTTCCGTGGAAGCCCATGCCATGTTTCGCCGGGAAGTTCGGAATACAAACCAAATACAGTTTTGTTTCAACAACCCCGATGTATACATGGAAATGGCGGCATGCTGGCTTCTACCTCCCCTTCAATTTCAACTAAGGGCTGAGGAGAGAGCCAGCAGTGTTTCGGGTCCGCCGATTGTTCTAATTTCGGAAAGGGACCTACCCCACTCATTCCAAACTCGACCTCAACGCTCACCAAAATGAACTGGACTGGTTCCACCTCGCCCTTCCCGGGCTGGGGGGCAGGTGATCACCGAATCGCATTTCGAGTCAGAGCCGCTCCTGCACACCTGTGATGGCCTGGTCAGACGGATGCCACTACCGCGCAACAGGTCACAAACCGCAGGGCATGGGGGTCCTTGAGGAAATAGATGGGTTTCCCGGTAGATTTAAACCACCAGGTAAACCAGGGCCATCTATTTTTCTACCCAACAACCAAAACGGACACTTTTTGCACGAGAGGATCCCTTCTAGCGGAATTCGTCTTGGACCCTGCAGGTTTCATGGCACTGGGATTCGCCGTTTCGCAGCGACTCGCCTTCTCGTGACTCACCTTTGGCCCAGGGTGTGGCTGCCTCCAAACGCCGCAGCTTTGAGCAAAGCTCAAGGCGCACCACGGATGATGTTAGCTTCGGATAACTCCGGACCGTGCTGATCAGGGGATTTGGGGGTGGTTCCCCTGTTGACAAAGCACATGATCCCTTTTTTGGGCTTCCTCTAGCCCTCCGCGCTCCGAAGATAACATGGACAACTGCACCCTCTAAGCGTCGGGCAATGGCGGCAGCTCAACCGCCGTCTTGGACTTGGACATGGCCCTCTTATTGTTCCGAGCTCCTTTGCCGACTTCTTATGACATGAAGCAGCGCTGCACGAAAGACAGAGGCCCTGCTTGGTTGTCCTCTGGACAAAATAATTAGGGCACATACTGGTAGGTTATCTATCTCAGTATTCTTAGGGTTTCACGCCAACTGGTGCAGGATTTTGTCCATCTAAGCTAGGTCTACTTGAGTGACACAGCCAAGTATCCACGGTTCTGCTTGAAGAGCATGAGGGTCAGGTCATCACAATACCTTATGCAAGAAAACCATTCTCCGTGCATCTGTTGCAGAACGTCACCGCAATCTGAGTCAAGTTCAATGGGGTTGGACGAACTGCATGTGCTCCAATGTTGCACCCCGCCCTACTTTACCCTGACTGAAGCGTTTTGCGCCGCAATGAGCACATGCAACCACACCATCAGCGCTCAGAGTGCATGTTTGCCTGAATCAGAGCATGACCACCCCGGGCAATCACCACACCCATCCTGGAAAGGCTGCCGTACTTCCTCTTTCCACATGGGTTGGTATGGGAAGGCAGGGGGTACTTTCACCCTTGGGAACATAAATCCGAACAAATCCGCCCATGGAACCCGAAAGGGACCAACCCCCGAAACTGCGGCATTTCCTCACATCAAATCCGAAAAAAACTCCACCCAACCCAAAATCCACCCAGCCAAAAACCAACCAAAAAACCCACTCAACTCTCCCAGGACCTGCAGGCGAGGCTCATGCTCAAGTCTCTCTTTGACCTACGCTGCAGGATCTGCGCCAAAGGCACCAGCTTCCTGCACGCCGCTGGCTATGCCGCCACTGTGGCTTCAAGGGGTATTGTTGCTGGATTTCTTTTTAGGTTCATCAATCTTTTTTAATTTTAGGTTCATCAATTTTAGGTTCTGTTTAGGTCCAAAAATGTACAGTGTACAGCCACGTTAGATGTCCAAAGTTAAATGTCTGTGGCTCAAAAAGATGTACCCAAAATGGCAGGTAAATGGAAACAAAGACCAAACCCTGCGTATTTCTAGCTCTTTAATTTTGAGCCACACCCATATGGATTTGGCTCCGCCCCAGAATGTTGTTTTTTTGCTTGTTTTCCTTTGACCTCAAAAAGGAAAACCAATGAAACACACGCCCAAATGCATCTGCTCCTCACTTGAAAAGGAACCCTTCGGGAAATGGACCCATTCCTTTTCTTGTGGGGTCCGGGGGCCAGCGTTGTTTCTGCGGACGCTCCACGAATCCAGCCCGGCGCGCAGGGCCTTGCATTTTGGTTCGGCACACTCCTCGGGAGGCAAACTTGCAGACCAAGCAAAGCTTTCCTGAGCCCCGCACCCCTGCTGGTTGCTCAGCTCACCTGCGACAAGTCCGGACCGGAATCTTTTGGACCAAACGTGGGTTTCCCTGTGGCTCCCTTGAAGCCGCCATTCTGTTGTTTCCTTGGTGTTTTCGGAAGTTGGCCTCATCCATTTCGGTTGACCTGCGATTGTCCGATTTGTTTGTTGTTTGAAGACCATCCGAAGGGCGCTGTTGCCGTGAGAAACCGAGCCAAAAACTGTTGCGCGGGCCTGGGAGACTTTGCAGCGGCAGCGGTGGGATGTTCACCGCCGGCTTCTGCCTTCTCGCAAAAAGAAACAAAAACAACAACAAAACAAGACGTGGGCGGTCCTTTTTGAGGGACACCTCTCCTGCCTGGTTTTAAGGGGAATAGGGAAACGAACCAGCTTGGGGGTCCCACTTTGAGACCAACCCCCATGGCCAGATTGCGATGGTCTCTTGCTCCGCAGGTGGTTTGGTGACATGGGTGTGGGTCAAAATGAAACCAGCAAACCGCCTGTTCTAGTCATGGGTTCCATTTACCAGGGCGCATGTCCCCCATAGCGGAACCGCGCTTGAGCACCAGGCGTTGATGGCGCAGGGAGAACTCCCACGGCGTCTGAACCCACCTCGCCAGAAGTAAGCAGAACTCAGCTTCCTGTTGCAATGCGAATGGGAGGGCTCAAACCCCTCAGACTCCGCCCCCACCCCCTCCCCGCCATTTCCTCAATTGTGACTAGGAAAGGAGCAGGATTGTCTCCAGACCTGGAGATTCTGAGATAACGTACCTGTCGGATCCAATCTAGAACCCCCATTGGCTTGCAACTCACCCTGTGGACGTTGTGTAAGGCAATGCCAAGCATGCGAATGCTCCGAGGGCAAGGCTTTGTTGTCAAAATCTTCTTCCTCCTCCTCATCCTCATCCTCCCGCCTGATGCTCGCTAGGTTAAGCCTTGGTGCGATGCTCGAGTCTTGGTTTCAGGGCTCTATTTGAGCAGCACAGACTCATTGTGCTTCTGGCAAGGCCTTGTCAAATACTAAAGCAGGTAGAACAACTTCCGGAATGGCTGAAACTGGGGGGCTTTGGTGGGTGCTCATTTAAGTGGTTTACCAGGTAGACTTGAACACGTTCGGGGGATATCAAACACTGATTTGTTTCTTTCTTTTTTTCCGTGTAAACCAACAAATGGGCTCGCCTCGGCAAAGGATTTGGACCCCCCCAAAATGGAGTTTCGGTTTCCTTTTGGGCTCCCTTCAGAAGCAAACCAAAAGAGAGTACCTCAAAACAACAGCTCCCCGGGCTTCTGAGCTGTTCCTGGGTCATGGACTTTGGAACACGAGGTCTCGCCCCTGACGCCGCTTGACACAGCTGCCGGCAGGCCGCGTGTGTTTTGTGCTGCGAGCTGATCATCACAGATTTGGCTGTGGTTCAAAACCAATGGTACGATTTTGGGGTAGGTGGACCACCCATTTTAGTCTATTTTAGTGGGGATTTGGATGTTCACTGGGGGACAGGATTTTGACCCATGGCCATTTCATTGCGTGATATGGTTAAAACTCCTGTGGGTCATGGCTGGCTTTATAGAAATCCCTTGCATTGATTGTCTGCAGCCCTACCAAGGGATTCATGAACAAACCCTAACCCAACACCAGGTCGTTTGAACATGGCATGCACACATCAAAGCCTGGTTCTCAGGGGGTTTACCTGCAGTCAGTGCAAAATACTGCGTTCACCAGAAAGGGAGTCTACCCACGATGTGGGGGGAGAAGAAAAGCGGCGGCACCTATTCATGGCTCCGATTGCCCTTTAACCTTCACCTACCTGGGTGCTGACTGTGACTCAAGTCCAGCCTTCCTGCCCAGTCGCATTTGACGACTTCTCCTGTGAGCTGCAGGGGCTTACCCCTGCTTGGTGTTGAATGGAAACTCAAATCTGGAAACCCAAAACGCCGCATACCATGTTCAACTCTTTTGGCTTGCCCTAAGGGAACAACAGACCAGCAGGCCTTGTCTGCATCCACATCAATGCTGACCCCAAAGATGGCCGCGATGTCGCCCGGAGTCAACCTCTCCAATTGCCTGCAGGTCGAGGTCGCAAACGCAACGACTGCGCTATCCAATTGCGGCACGGACAAGCCGCCGGGGGCCAATCGAATTCGGCTCTTGCCTCTGGGTGGAGTTCGGAGTGCGACGAGCCTGCGGTCCCATTGGATTTTTCGATTTCGGCCAAACCACGGGTTCCCGGAAAACAGGTATCGTCATACAACACATGGCATGACTCTGCCTCATAAACCCCCTGGTCCTGGCGGTTTCGACGGCTTTGGGCGGGGTTGCCCCACTCATGAGTCCTCTTTGGAGGCCAGCTGCCGGAGAACGCTCTCTGACCAGGCTTCCAGGTCCTGCAAATCGTGGGTGATTGCGACATGGCTTCAATATGGGTTGTGTCTTGTTTCGAAATTCCACATGCAAACAATACTTTTCCGGGGCGCTTAATCCTTAGAAAAGCCCCAGCTGCGTCTTACTAGCTTCCCACTATCAAGATTGGATCCCCGTGATGTTGGAGAGATTAGCAAGGACGTGTGGAAGGAGTCCCACAAACATCTCCCCCACATCCGCAAGCTTGATGCCTCTGAGTGCAACCCTGCCTGAGACTTTTTTGCGGACCTGAGCATTGGCACAGAGTTCACAGTATCGGTAGTAAAACATGATGGCGGCATGGCATCGCAAGGACTTAGATCACGACGATTCTCTGGAGGATAGTCCCTGACCACTGGCCACTCATGCAAGTTATCTAGCCACTCTAGCGCTCGACAAACATATCAAACTGGGCATGCACAAATGGAGATGCGTACCTTGAACGCTGCCCTTGCATGAGCTCAAGCTGTCACTCTAAGACCATGTCCTGACTAGTAAGCGGGGAGGTTGCTGGTGGTGTGGTCGCCTCATGGCGACAAGCAAGAGCAGTTTGCATCGGGTGCCATCATATGTGCCATGGGCAAAACTCCAAGTCATAGGCATGGTTAGTTTTCCTGGCAATTCTTATGGTGTCCATTCCCAAAAACTTCCAGGCCTGACACATCTGATTGCAAGTTGAAAGTCCGCCGAATGCCAAGCTGCAGGGGATGCCAGTTGACTTCCTGGATGCACTCGCAGGGCAGAGTTGCCCTGGCAAAGCCCGGCATCGCAGCTGGGACCGGAGACCTCTCTTTGGCCCTGAGGAGCGTAGCCGCTCAAGTAACATACTTTGACAACATGTGCTATGTCCAATGCGCGGTCACTTCGCACAGGACCGAGTACCGTGAAGATTCAGTTTTTTTGCTGTGGCAATTTTTTGGCATACCCGCCATGCCTGCAGAAACCTTGCAATGAACGATGGCAACCGTGCTTGCCATAGCAATAGGCAATCATTTTGACAATTGCTTGATGCTCGCGTGAAGTCTCCCCCCCCCTCCGAGATGCGTAAACATGAGCCGTCTCCCACTTAGAACTCAACCTACCTTGAGGTACCTCAGACCAGAGCCCTAGACGCAACCCTCCCACATTCGCAGAAGCTTTTCGGGGCTCACCGGGGCGTCAGCATACCTAGCTTGTGTTGGGCTGGGGGCAAAATCAAACCACCTTGCTCGTGAACAAGGGCCACTTAAGCTCCGTGGCCTGCCTGCATGCCTCCTTGCCTCCTTGATTCCCATTTGCCTGGCTTAGCTATGTCCTTGCCCTTCCCCTCCTGCAGACCTCCGCCCTTCCCAACTCCCTCTGCTCATAAGTCCGTTACAAACATCAATACATCATCCGACAGTATTATTCTTTGTGCTCATCTCTATCAAACTTTCAGAACAAACACATCTCATGCTCTTTGGGACCGTCTTCAACGGTCAGGCATTGCATTCCGCATGGCCTCCAGGTTGCCAGAGCTCCTCCTGCCTGGCATGCAAACACAAAAAGCCATGTTCAACGCCAAGTTGAGTCACAAAAGCCGGCATGGTCTTCCAAGATCCTGCAAAACCAACAAGGCAAATATCCGCAGGATTGTCCCTTACCCGAAGTTAGGCTCAGTGCCTGAGCTCTCTGGAGAAGCGGCCACAGTCCTAGCGAATTTTCCCCGAAAAAGCTGCCAGCAGCTCAGCCAGCTGCACTGCACTGAGCCAAGGACCAGTTCGACTCAACCTGAGCTGGACAGGTTGAGTACAAGTGACTCAAAATTGGAGGCCGAACAAAGGAGGTTCCCGAAACAAACAAACACGCAAACACACAAACAAACAAACAAGCAAACAAACAAACAAACAAACAAACAAGCAAATGGACAGGCAGGCTGGCTGGCACACAAGCACACACACACACATATACTATGCAACAAGATTGGAATCGCAACCTGCCTCTCCAAGTCCTTGCTGGAGAAGGGCTCTTGTGAGGCTGTTGGCAAACGGCGTGTAGGGCCTCGAGCGAGCAGACGGAGCGCTGGCGGGCTGGCGGAGCGCTAGCTCAACAGGTCTCCAACAACCTGTACTTCGAAGGCAACATAATGATCTCCATCTTATATTATTCTGTGCCAGTTTTCCTGGAACCAAACAGTGTGAGGCTTATTGGGATCCTGGGCAAGATAGAAAGCCTCTTGTGCCAGCTTGGAGGATCCCTGCAAAGCAGGCGCTGTTTTGGGATTCCGCCCAAGCACCTCTCTTTCTGGGCAATGCTGGTTTGGACCATTTTCCCTCCCCTTTAAGACCTGTGCCAAATCCTGGCCAAACCAAACAGCGTAAGGATTCGATTGGCCTTGGGCTCCCGCCCTCCAAAGCTGTTGGCCTTGGAAGTTCAATACTTGAGCATCGTCTGACTGACTGACGCCCCCAAATCTTGTCTCAGGCTTGGAAGAATTCGCTCGCCCACAGAAGCTGAATTCTGATCAATTCTGGAACCTCATCTCGGCAGCGCACCGTCTCAGCAGGTAGCAATCGGCCTTGGCTCGCATCTATGCTCAAAAAAACGTGTGGTGCGCAAAAGAAAACCACGGCCTCCAAGCCGGTCCTCCTCGTCCTGGACAAATCACATAATTTGACCAGCATGGTTTGGATTGGTGCGGATGGCGGCGGTTCCCCCCTTTTTCCCAAAAGGGCTTGAAATCCCCAATCCAAGCTACCAAAGGTCAGCTGGCCATGGCTATGACTTCCAATAGGGGACCCCTTCAAAGACATCATTGGTGATTCATGTCATGTCCAATCATCTTAGAGGCATCTTTGAGGCTCCCTATTAAAATTCATAGCCTGAAGTCATTGCGTCTGGCCTCTACGCTCCATGGCCTGGCCTGAGCAACAGCGCGCGCAAAAGTCTGGAAGCGCGCTAAAGCTTGAGAATCTGTGGAGTGCCCTCAAATTTTCAAGACAATCCCAAAAACACATCGAATGAACTGATCTGAACCATTCTGAACCTGTGAATCTATCCATGAGAAAGGATTCAATGGTGAGACATGTTGCAGGCTGCAGTTGTGGTCACTGCTCGCCACAAATGGCATCAACACATGCCAGCAACGTCTGCTAAAAGCTAACTGAGGCAGCGACATCAGTCTCCATGAAATGGCCATCCACTCAAACTCACTCCGGGATGCGGCTAAACACAGCGATGTATGGATATATCATAAGTAGTATATGTAACCTGCCACTCCGTTCAAACTTGTTGTCAGAGAAATAACTACTCGTGTTGGTCAACCCCTTGCGATATGCTGCAACTTCAGCTTTGAGCCAAACGCAAGGACAATGGCTTCATTTTAGCAAGACATCCTCAAAACTTCCGGAGCCAAATCTTAAGTGCAGGTACTGGGTAAGGGAAACCACGTCCCAAAAGCAATTTCGAGAACCCCCTCATTCCTTTTCAGCTTAAGTGGCCCAGCCCATGACTCGCAGAAAATGCGAAGGCTTTCGCATTTGACGAGCACTGGAAGGGCGGACAGGCATTGCTTGACGGGGTTCTCCGCGGTCAACTCGCAGAGCATCATGATTCCACCTCTCTCCTATGGCACACGTTTGGGGAGTTATGAAAACATGGCCCCTTTTTTCCTGTTTGGTGCTGCCAGAAGGGTTTTAACCCCCCCCCATTTAGAATCTAGTTCTTGCACACCCTTCTTGCCGTTTGCCAAGTGCAACCAGTTGACCATCCATCCGTTAGTCCTTCCACTGAACTGCTTCAGCTTGCTCCACGATTCCACGTCGATGCACCTATCAAGGAAAACAATCTTTGTGAGGGTTGGCAAATTCAACTCACTTAAACCACCACACTGTTCAAGCAACCTCCTTTTCAAGGTGGTCAGGGTCTGGTCGTTTTTCATGGGTGTGATTTCTTCATTACGGACCCAGCTACTTTGCAGGGGGTCCCGATGGCAACTATTGCAACCTGCCCTGAACTGGCCTCAAGGAGATTGACTTTGTCGACGCAAACCAGCGCAGAGCCTGACATCTTTGGAACCCACTGGTTGCTTCACACAGCTGAACTCGAGCCAAAACTCGAGCCAAAGCCAATATTTGCTGCTTCCCCAGGTGACAGGATAGTGTAGGTGACTAGCCTTCCTTTGCCAATCATAGTTCGGAGATGGTAGCAGCAAATTCTAGTTGCCGCAAATGACCGTGAGCGTCGACTGTCCTTGGAGGGCTCGCTATATTCCCCGTACACATCACTTCACCCAAAGGAGACGAACTTAATAAATCGGCTAAGAAGGTGATGTTTAGAAAACAACGAATAGTAGGAGCAGGGGAATATCTCTGGACCTTTGTCGCATAGGCTGAGATTCGTGCGTTCGGATTCAACGGCATCTTGCAAGCTCTCTTTCACCGCCCTGCGGGGAGCCAGTGAACACTTTCTCTGGCAAGGCAGCTGTGTGCCATGTGCGGCACAGCATGGGTTTTAGGCGGATCTGCTTTAGAGCGTTTGCCTTAGCACCCCGGTAAGGAATTTTCATTTTACCAGCCGCAACCGCAAGTCAAGGGGGTCTTTGGACCACATGTTGCGTCGCTCAACCAACAGGTCTCCTCTGCAAGTTTCCCGCCTGAGGAAACACCACTTGGCTCTTGAGCCAAGAGCATGGTAGTGGTCCTGCGCATGGAGCAAGAAGGCATGGGCAGGTGTAAAAAAAAAGTTGCCCTTTTGGTTTCTCTTCACAACTGACCAGCAGGGTGTTCCTGAGAAAAAGACCCCCACACAAAAACAAAAACAAACAGAGACGCAAACACACACACACACACAAAAAAAAAACACACACACAAAAACACACACACACACACACACACACACACACACACACACACACACACACACACACACACACACACACACACACACACACACACACACACACACACACACACACACACACACACACACACACACACACACACACACACACACACACACACACACACACACACACACACACACACACACACACACACCACACACCACACACACACACACACACACACCACACACCACACACCACACACCACACACCACACACACACCACACACCACACACCACACACACACCACACACACACACCACACACAACACACAACACACAACACACAACACACAACACACAACACACAACACACAACACACAACACACAACACACAACACACAACACACAACACACAACACACAACACACAACACACAACACACAACACACAACACACAACACACAACACACAACACACAACACACAACACACAACACACAACACACAACACACAACACACAACACACAACACACAACACACAAACACAACACACAACACACAACACACAACACACAACACACAACACACAACACACACACACACACACACACACACACACAACACACACACACACACAACACACAACACACAACACACAACACACAACACACAACACACAACACACAACACAACACACAACACACAACACACAACACACAACACACAACACAAAACACACAACACACAACACACAACACACAACACACAACACACAACACACAACACACAACACACAACACACAACACACAACACACAACACACAAACACACAACACACAACACACAACACACAACACACAACACACAACACACAACACACAACACACAACACACAACACACAACACACAACACACAACACACAACACACAACACACAACACACACCAACAAACAAACACGCACGCAAAGACACACAACACACAAACAAACAACCAACCAAACAAACACACACGCACACACACACAAGCACAAACACGCACACGCACACGCACAAACACAAACAAACAAAATCACAAACTAACAAACAAACAAACAAACACACAAACAAACCAAACACGCACAAACAAACAAACAAAACACACACAAACAAACAAACACACACACACAAACACACAAGCACACAAGCACACAACACAAAAACACACAAACACACAAACACACAAACACACAAACACACACAAACACACAAACACACAAACACACAAACACACAAACACACAAACAAGCAAACAAACACACCAAACACGCACAAACAAACAAACAAACAAAGAAACAATCACACAAACAAACAAACCAAACACGCACAAACAAACAAACAAACAAAGAAACAAAGAAACAATCACACAAACAAACCAAACACGCACAAACAAACAAACAAACAAACAAACAAACAAACAAACAAAACACAAACAAACAAAGAAACAAAGAAACAAACAAACAAACAAACAAACAAACAAACAAACAAACAAACAAACACACAAACACACAAGCAACGCACAAACAAACAAAACAAACAAACAAAACAAACAAACAAACAAACACAAACAAACAAACAAACAAACAAACAAACAAACAAACAAACAAACAAACAAACAAACAAACACACATATGCGTAGAATTATCGCAATACTCTCCGTGCCATCTCCAAGACATGGCCCGAGTCCGCCAAGCTCTTTGCAACCAGCACCTCCATTTGTGATTGGTCTAGCCGAATTTTTTCCTGAGGGAAGTGTTTGAAATGACCGTGGCTCTGTCTCCTGGTTCAACCAGGCGCTGTCTTCAAAGGCAGCGCATAGCAAACGGCACAGCCTGCAAAGCAAGCGGCGCTTAGCCACAGTCTCTGCTGAGCTTGGGGGCGCACGTGCTTTTACCAGATCCTGGCATGCCGCTGATCACCAAGACAGCCGCAACGGCTTCTGCCTTGCCTGCAAAGGAGCGTGCAATGCGTATGCTTGCTTGGTTCTATTGCTCAGAATCATACCTGAAGCGACTGGCGATGGTCTTTACATCGCGGCAAGCAATCGGCCGACCCGGCCTCCGGGCAGACAGCCTGAAAACCGTATCACATCAGTCGCTCCGCAGCTTCAGTCTGATCCAAGGTTAGTGTTGGGAGGAACTGTCGATCTGAATCCCTAAACGGACATATGATTTTCTGCTCCAGTCTGGCGTGCAGCAATAGAGATTGTTTCTCCAGATGGTGGCGTTGCTTGGCACTTGAAGGGAAGCCCTAAGAAAACCAGGAAATTCTAGGGAACAATATTGAGAACCATCGGGCCGTCGGGCGCTTTGTTTCTGGCCTGAGTCCATCTTTGCGCCTAGACTTGCCAGAAGCTGTGTTGGTGCCGGCTTCAAACGAGCCATGTGCAACCGACATATGGCCATGGTCGGCCTTGAGCGTTGCAACCAAAGGCGCTTTGCAAGACACGAGTCAAACAGGACCGCACGAATCCAGCTGCAAACGTCTGCCCACGCAAAGCAGCAAACATCCCTTTCAACCATGAAGCCAAATATCTTGGCAGCTCTCACCCGCAGGACATCCCAATCATTCCATGCCTACTGCTTGACAGGTGCGCTACGCATTAGCCCTTGCAAATGGTCAAGCATGCACAAAGACATTGATAAATAGCGTCCATTACATTAGCATGCATTCACGTACGGAGTGCAAC
>CAUJNA010000165.1:145596-148096 GCA_963377175.1 Effrenium voratum
ACATGGACCCAAACCTGCGGTTTGCCCCTCCTGTTTGATTTTGAGCCACAGCCATGTGACTCCAAATGCTTTTGGCTTGGACGCCGGCAGCGCTCTGAGGAAGGTTTGGGATTGCGGCCGGTGAGTCTGGTCTGCAGGCTTCAGCAGCCTTGCGTCAGAAGTGGATGTGTGTGTCTTGCACTTGCAACTTGTCGTCACGACAAGAAGTCCACATTGGGACCCCACCAGGGCATCAAGGGCAGCCGCGTTTCCTTCAAGCATCCACATCTTGCCAGCTGCGCAAGCCAAGGCTAAACATCCCCGTCCTATCGCTGACGGCGCGGTCTGCGAAGACTGCAAGCCAGGCCTCGCATCTATCCGACTTCGAGGCGCAGGTGGAGCATGCACCGATTCCAAGCCCAAAGTGATGGTCTCCAAAAATAACAGTTGGCTCCCTTTCAGTTTCACATAAAAGCTCCAAAAGCAACACCCAACATTTCGCGCCGCTAAAATGGTTCGATGCGCCTCAACGCTTGTCTGCCTGTGGCACTCGTCGGAGGCGAAAGCCTGATGCAAATTGGCTCACATTCAGCGAACAAACGGGCGTGTTGTGTTTTTTTGGGAAACCCCTCATGGGTGGGTTTCCAAAGGGAATCCGAAAGGAAACCAACCTTGTTGGGTTCCCTCATAAGATAAGCCTAAGCAAAGTGCTTGGAGTTTAAGGCTGAGGCATGCTGCTGCGGCCCTTGTTGCTGCCGCCATCTTGCTGCCTGAGCCAACAGGCATTGAGGCCAAATGGGCCTTGACTTGGCAGCCCTGACAGAAAGAAAACTGAGGGGGATTGGAATGGGACTTTGGAGAATCGTTTTGGAGATCCCTCATTTCCAGAGTAGACCTACCAAAACTCGCCAAATTTCTGTCAAAGAAGGGAACATTGGGATTCGGACAATCCCACATGGTGTGTGTCCTTTTTGGTTTTCCTTCAGAACCATCCAAAAAAAAAGCATGCAAAAAGGAGACATGTTTACGTCGAAATCCCTGGGCTCCCCCAGCATCGCAGGTGGCGGTGCCAGTCCCGGCGGTGCCGCCGGTCCGGACCAATGCGACACCTTGCGCGGATCACTGCGTGACGGAAATTGGGCTGAAGGGAAAACCACGCCCCAGAAAACCTCTCTGAGAGATTCGCCAAGCAACCAAAGACCAGAAAGATTGTGGCTAATTTGGGGCCTCTTTGGTGGTCCTGGTGTAGGTGGGGCTTCATGTCCACCAACCATTTGCGAGGTGGTTCCCTATTAAAATTCATGGCCAATTGGAATTTAAGACAAACAGACAAAATTCATGGCCCCTTATGCGGGGCAAGCTCCAAGATGGGGGCGCCTTTGTTTTTTGACCCCCCCACGTCGATTTTTTGGCAGGTTTGCCTGTCGGATGCCATCCTTTGGTGTTAGCGATCGGAGTTTTTTTGTTACCCCTTGAAGGGGTCCCCTGATTCGTAAATTGACCCTGGCCTCATTATTTTACCAAGATCAATCTCACCGCTAAGAGGTGGGTCAAAGGGAAACAGGCTTGTTTTCTGACTTGGATCATTCCCAGAAACAGCGACACAATGACCTCTGTGACTTGGCCGCTTCCCTTTGCTAACCGCGAGGGTTTTCTCCGGAGCTGAGCTCGCGGGCCGAAGCTGGTATCCGCTGGTCGAAGTTGGAGCCTCAGGTGCGGCAGATCGGCAGAGGTGCCTGGTCCCCCTTGCCACTGAGTCACACTCAAAACCCGGCTATTAAAATGGTCTACCCAGGACCGTGCTTCAAGAATTGAGAAGACGGCTGCAACTAATTCTGGCTGGGACTGCCCCTTGCTAACCTTCATCTACCCGAGTTTTGATTGTGGCTCAAGTGAATCTTGTGACATGAGATATTGTTCTGAGGGTATGGCAGGTATGGCTGAGAAACGTAAAACCACCGAAACTCTAAACATCTGAGGGCATGGCGGGAACTGCCAAGCTTGGTGGCAACCAGTTCTATGAAGATCTAAGGCATTGGCTTTCCTGCTCATCGCCGCCGAAGATATCATCTTCGGCGTTCATGAACGGTGGGGCCTTAAGAACATGCAAGTGATGCACTATCTATTAGTGAAAGTAGATGGCACAATTCCGCCTGTCTTCCCTTTACTTGCCCAAAAGGGAGTTGTGCCATCTACTTTCACCCTGGACAGCCAAAGCATCAACTTCCTCAGGCGCCGACACTGTTGTTACACATAGGGGCTTGATTTTGCATGATGCTGTTGTACCTCGATTGCGGTACATCTGTCATTCTTCCAGCACCTACCCAAACCGAAGCTGCCCAGAAAGTTTTGATGGGATTTGGGGACAACCACTATGCAGCCACTAGGGAATATACCCGTTTCACCCACGGGCGCCTGTCAAAAGCTGATCCCTGCAAGCAGTTCTACCCCGATCTCAGGATCCGCCGATTTTCAGGCGCACAGGTTTGGGTCAGCCGCAAATCCCATGGCAGCCAGCTCC
>CAUJNA010000165.1:153096-275596 GCA_963377175.1 Effrenium voratum
TGTCTGGGTGTCTGTGTGTCTGTGTGTCTGTGTGTCTGTGTGTCTGTGTTCCTGTGTGTCTGTGTTCATGCTCGTGTACGATTTATGATCGAATACTTTGCACAACGTGCGTTCCATCAAACGGAACCATTGATGCCTCTGCTCGCTGAAGACTTGGCAGGACTTTGTCTGATCATGGTCACATCGTTCGTGCACGTGTTCCGCAGAATCGAATATCTTCATGAGTGCCGCAGCTGCAACATGCATTTGTTTTGGCTTCGCAGCATTGCGCGGGCGTAAATGGCTGCCTGTTCCATATCTATACTTAATGCGCGTTGCAATGACATCATCTTCATCTTTTTTAATTGCTGTCAGACATAGTGCTTCTGCCAAGGCACACAATCCGTGTGGCAAAACTGGACTCATCAAATCTCGTACAACCTCCTTAACTTTGGCAGGTCATTTGTCACGTCGCGCACGGCTTGGAATCAACATTTGCCCAGACCACCGGATTTCCATGTGAAGAAAAGGGTACCAATTCTTTGGTGTTGAAAACGGAATCAGCCCGGCGGAGGTCGTTTGGTTTGGAAACCCCGTCGAGGGTCCTGGCAGATCCGCTTGTTGCCGGGTATTTTTTTTCTGCGTTGTAGGACGTCCCTTCAGGATTCTCCAAGCAATGGGTGGCAGGCTTGTTGCTGAAACCTGCTGCCATAGTCCTGATCGTTTTCTGCGAAGCACAATCTGCAGCGCCGCTTGTTGCGCACATGCCCTCTGTTCGCTTGCTACCACATAATACGGCATTGTGCAAGAAGACATGACGAGTGTAGACCCACTTGCTCATCTGAACTGTCACTGAAGTTTGCTGCTAACACAAACATATTGGGGGGGGTTCTCGAAATAGGGATCCCCCGAAATGGCAAGGGTCCATCATCCCTGGATCGGACACCAGGCCTGCGCTAGGTCGTTTTGAGAAGGTTGTGGCCGCTCCCCTGGCAAAAATGACTCCGGCAGCTGCTTGCCCAGCCCCGTGGATTTCCGTGGGAAGGAAGGGCGCCCGCTTTTTGCGGTCGATTGAGGGAACCCCCTCCAAAGCAAAAGACGGGCACCTGTCTGGGGGGTCCCGTTGGCCTGGGCAGGAGCTGGTGCCATTCTCAAACTTCCGCAGCGTGTCCTGCAAAGAACACGTTGGGAGTGAGTTGAGCGAACCGGCTACACGGCCGAAATGTCAAATCGGAAAAAGAAGCCGCCAGTCCTGTGTCCTCAGCTCCTGAAAGATCAAGCTGAGTTCCACCTGCAAAAAAAACGCCACGTGACATGTCAGTTTGTTCTCTTGAAGCAAGGCATGATCATGCATGCTCTCTTGTGCAAAGCAACGTGCAGCAGCCGGCCTTCTGCCCTTTCCTCAATTCAATGGTTTGGTGATCCGACAAGCGGATGCCAACTCTCATGTCTCACGCAGGTTAGGCAATGCATCTCAGTAGGAGCCAGCGCCACATCATTGCTGAATTCGATTGCTCACAAAGCCTTCCCCCCTTGCCCTCCCCTCCCCACAGAAAATCTGGTGAAACCCGCCCTTGACACCTGTTGAGACTGGTCCTTTTGAGAGCCATCTTGACTCCGAGGCACCACATGACTATCGGGCTGCATGGATGGTTGCCCAACACCACAGCCCGGTCCTGCGCAGCGCAATCTGTGTGTTGCGAGAATTAAGAAGGCGGCCGCAGCTATGTATGGTTGGGATTGTCTTTTACTAACCTTCATCTACCCGGGCTTTGATTGTGGCTCATGTTGGGATTTCGAACCACCAGCCACGTTTGAGACATGTCCCTTGAAACAAGTCATGCGCTGCGGAATTTCAAGTGCAAGCCACGTGCCTGCAGATGCCTCAGGTTGTTCTCCAGGCCCTGGAGATGGGGATTTGTCGAAAAACATGCGGGGGGCCGAAAAAGAACGGATAAAAAAGACAGGCCCATATGAGTGCAAGCGCATGAAGCTTGAGAAATTCCCCCATCCAAGACTGCCTGGATGTGGGCCGGGGAGACTTTCCCAACCTCCACAGGGCAACCAAACGGGCAAGCTGTGCACAAGAGGCCGCCGCCTTCTTGCTGTCATGCAAGCGGAAATGGTAGTTGGAAAACGCTCGCACCTCTGGGTCGCAGCTTGAAATGTCTGACTGCAATCAAGAAGTCTGAGTGCAACCAGATCAAAGGCGAACTTCAGGGTCTGGCAGCGTTCTGTGCTGCACCAGGATCTGGAAAGTTAACGAACACATAACCTTGGGAAGTCTCAGTATACATGCTCTAGCACCCGGGAGCACGGCCAAAGAGCTCGCTTTGTAGCAGTGTACTCATGCTGGCATCAATTTCGACTGCTTCACATCCTCATCCTCATGCAGCTGAGTTGCCAATATTGCAATCGTTCTGCGTATCCCATGGCCTTCGTGGGCCACTCAGGGCTGCCAAATAGCAAGCAACTGGCAAGCGATAAGCAGGAAGTCGCTGACTGCTGTGAACAGAAGCTGTCCAGCAGACTCGCGCGTTTGAGGCCGACGCAAATAGAAGAAGTCAAAGGAATGTGGAGAGCCCATCACCTGAACACGAACCCTTGGGTTAGCCAATTCACGTGACCCGCGAACAATATTGCTTGTTCCCCCAGAGGACATAGGAAGATTGGGCTGTTTGCCAACTTTTTTCGTGGGAGCTCGGAGCGTCGGCATCCGGATACGAGGCCTCACTGACTTCCAAGATCAGCTCGTCTTGGGTATACTCCGTTGGAATATTGCGAATCATGACCTGGGCAATGGCAAAGTTTGGACAGCCAAACAGGGCCGGGCGATTTGTTTATCATTATTATGTGTTTATTATTTTTTGGGCTGGCCTGATTCAAATGTGTGAAAACTACTTGAGCTACTTTCCTTCACACAATATCGTCTTGGCTTCCCGTCAAAAAGCGAGCAAGGGTTGATTGAACCAGTAGTTGCCCAAACCGCAACGATCTGACATGCACCACATACGTCTGCATGCATGCCACATGCAAAATGAACGCGGCAAGCCAGGTCGCAGTAGTGAAGGGCCCTTCCGTCTGATATTTCTCCTCACCATTGCAAGCTGGACGAGCCATCTCGTTCTAAACTCCAAGTTTGACCATTCCGGACAAGCGAGCAAACGAACAAACCAAACAAACCAACCAAACAAACCAAACAAACAAAAAACAAACACACAAACAATCAAGCAAACAAACAGACAGCCAGCCAGCAAGACAAACAAGCAGGCACACAAACACACACGAACAGCTCTGTTGTCTTTGTTGAAATCACACCTGGGGGGTCACGGTGTTTGCTTCTCGAAATGACACTAGAACCCCCATGAGCCATTTCAAAGAAAAAAACACCTGGGCCCAGAGGCGTGAGAATTCGCGGCGTGAACTCAAAAGAAAAAACACACCCGGGTCAGCGTGAATGCAACAAAAACAAGCCTGCGAGCCCCAGGCGAGATTTTAAGAAAAAACACCGGAGCCCCCAGGCGTCATTTCAAACAAACACCGGGACGAGGCGGGAGTTCAAAAAGAACAAACACGAGGCCCAGAGGCGTGAATGCCAAACAACGCGACCCTCCCAGGCGTTTTCTTTTTTTTTTTTTTGTTTTTTTTTTTTTTTACACACACACAAACTGGTACCCCCCACGCGTGATTTCAAAATGTGTGTTTCCAACAAGAACACTGGAGCCGGCGGGATTTCAAAAAAAAGGGACCCCCAGGCGTGATTAAAGAAAAAGAGCCAACAAACAAACCAACAAACAAACACAGGTGGGCGGAGGGATCTCCACAAGCAGGTGAATCAACAAATAAGTACAGGAATCGGCAGGCAGGCAGGCAGGCAGGCAGGCAGGCAGGCAAGCAGGCAGGCAGGCAGGCAGGCAGGCAGGCAGGCAAACAAATCAAACGCCTAGGATTTCTGACAAGGATCCGCTAGGTTGCTTTCGCGCTGGTTGCGCTTCGACTTGCCCGTCTGCGACATGGGCAGCACCAGGGTGTCACTCCTCAGATAAAAATCGAGAGCCAGTGAGTTGAGCATTCGCGGGTTGACTGGACCTTTGCGAATCTAAATGAGCGCCCCAAACCCATGGACTTTTACTTCTAATAGCATGGATATAAAGGCCTACATTGTACGCCTTCTCCTACATTGTAGGCCTTCTACAACCACGTGAAATCAGGCCGTAGAACCACCTACTAAAATGAATTCAACAGGAATCGGCATCGGGGCAATACTCAAATGCCAGCCAAGTGGCTAAACCCCCAGCTCGCCCATATCCAAAGTTCAAGCTTGAGAAGCAAACAGCACACGCGGACGAATGATTCGATAGCCTACGGGAGGCCGCTCACGTTCAATAGCTCACGAGTTGAAAGTTCGGACGGCTATGAACTTTAACAAGGGACTCTTGGGTTGTCAGACTTCGGTGGGGACTTCTGTCCACCACTTTGGTGGCTCCCAATTAAATTCATAGCCAGATAGCACATCTTTTTGCCACTTGCCCGTCGCGTGTCCAGCTTCGCTGTCTTGTCACGCGGTGCTTTCTGCAGAGCGGGCGCCCAAGGCCCATCCACGTTTCGGACGAGCACGGGCCCTATGTACATCCCAGACCCGAGGGGAATTTTTCGGGAGCAGTGCACCTCTCGTTTGGTTGATGCTAAAGGGAACCACTCTTGATAGAAAAGGCGAAAGGGGCGCCACCGGGTGTCTGGGGCATGATGCAGACACGCTTCTAACAAGCCAGCCAGGCAAGAAAAGCAAATAGAGGTGCCGCTCTTTGGCAGCGATTCGTCTCCACTGTCTTTCCGGGGTAGGCCTGCACATCATCTAGATTCCAGAACGGAGAATAGTCACTGCGAGCCTCATTCTGCTGGAAGCCAAGCAAGTTGAATGTTGCCTCCTGGCGGGCGAATGTTGGGAAGGGCCTCAATTGGGTATGGGGTCAAGGGACAACCCCCAAGGAAAGAATGAACAAATGAGTGAGTGAGTGAGTGAGTGAGCGAGCGAGCGAGTCAGTGAGTCAGTGAGAGAGTGAGAGAGAGTGAGAGAGTGAGAGAGTGAGAGAGTGAGAGAGTGAGAGAGTGAGAGGGAGAGAGCGAGAGAGTGTGAGGGTGAGTGTGAGTGTGAGTGTGTGTGTGTGTGTGAGTGAGAGAGCGAGAGAGTGTGAGGGTGACTGTGAGTGTGAGTGTGTGTGAGTGAGTGAGTGAGTCTGTGCGTGCGTGAGTGAGCGAGTGAGTGAGGCAGTAAGTGAGTGAGTGAGAGAGTGAGAGTCAGAGTGAGAGTGAGAGTGAGAGTGAGAGTGAGAGTGAGAGAGTGAGTGATTGATTGATTGATTGATTGAGTGAGTGAGTGAGTGAGTGAGGGAGGGAGTGAGTTAATGAGTGAATGTGCGAATGAGTGAAGAGTGAGTGAAGTGAAGTGAAGTGAAGTGTATTGCCCCTCTGTATCAAGTGGCCACGGCCACTTGTCCACTTGCCCCCCCCAAGTGGACACGGCGAATGAATCAGCAAGTGCATCAAGTGGACAAGTGGGCCACCCATTTCGCCCTTCCGAGCGGATGGCAGCGGTCATACCAAAAGCATACGATCGTGTCAAAAGGGCCTGATTTGGGCATGGGCTTCCTGTTTCCCTTCCCTTCCAACCATGAAAAAAACCTCCTCCAAACACGCGCGCCCCGTCTCACCCCGCGAAAAAATTGGCCCCAAGTCCTGGCTGCTGTTCAAGCACCCCAAGCGGCAGAGCTGCAGTTCCCAGAGGCTGTGAACCTTGCGACGCCCGGTTTTTTTTTGGCGGACAGGGGACAGGGACCGAAATTTATTTCGCACCTAAGAAACCAAGGGACACCATAACGTTGGTTGGTATTTACAGGCCAATGATTCGAGGGTTTCCTAGGTGCGAAATGGATTTGGCCACAGGTCGCTCACCAACATGCTATTGGAACATGGGTTTCACCAAAACCCAAGGCCACTTGGGGCTATAACAATATTTCGCCGTGGCTCAGTTCCCCAACTCACCTCGGATTTTGGTAAGTGACAGTTTGTGGCTTACCCGGTACCCAACGCCATTGAACATTGCTCACATGGGGAGTTTAGTTAAATTGTCCGATCTACCACAGAGGAGATGGGGACATTCACTGCGTCCAACGTGACTTTCTTCTGAACCGCCATTTCCTCATCCGAGCAGCGACCTGATATTGGTTCTAAGATGCTGATAAGGGTTTATATTTGCCTTGCTACAATCTCTAGTATATTGTAAACAAGATAGCGCAACCACCAAACCTACTAGACTGGCCATGCTGCTTATCAGTCAATATTGACCGCTGAAATCCTTAGTTTTCACAGCAACCTTGGAGCCGCACGGGCCAGTTGCCGCTTTGGGCAGGCAATTGAGCAAACACCTGGCGGTTTGCTCAATTGCAGCGCCTGAAATCCATGCTTCACCAAATTGAAAAAATCATGCTGAGCCGCGGAAAATGAATACCGAGTGCCAGGGGAGGATGAGCTGATGTTGCCACTTTCCGTGTCGAAGCCTGAGATTCGGGCGCAAAACGTGCAGCTCGGAATTCAACGAGCTTGGCAGGTTGTACGCTTTGACCACGCCGCTGAGCGCCGTGCAGATTCGATTGGTGAACACCTTGTCCACAGGTGCACTTGCATTTCTCAAAGACACCATCTGAAGGAACATCTCCAAATGACTATATGAATTCCAATAGAAAATCACCTCACAAGTGGTTGGTGGATACGAATCCCCACCAATATGAAAACCGCAAGGTTGCTCTGACGAGAGCTTAGCCTCAATATGGGTTTAACCATCTTGAGCCCCCCCAATAAGTTCGCAGCATCCGCTTTCTTGATCCACGGCCAGCCAATCGGCACAAGCTTGAGGCGATCTGCGAGCCTGGGCACCAGCCCTCCCAAAAAGGCCTGTCCAAAAGGGGACAACCCAACCGGTTCAAGGGCGCCATGGCCCCCCCTTCTCAGGAGGGATTCCCCTTTCAGAGCCAGTGATTTCTTCATAATCCCACCCAGTTGCTGAACTTTCAGGTGCCAGGGTGCGTAGCACTCGGTCCAAGGAAGAGTTTGAAGCCGGCCGCGGGAGCTCCTCCAAAGAAGACACGCAGAGTACTTACATGTGTGTGTGTGTGCGCGCGGGTGTATTGGTTGGAGGCTACCCTTTGCTTTGCCTTAATTTACATTTAAAAAACAAACAAAAAACAACAGTATTGGCCTTCCATATTGCATAAGAATGTGTTATGGCAACTAATTGAAAGCTAGCTCTCTGAGACAGATGACAAGAGAAGGAATCATAAGCCCGCGAGAAAAATGCGCGCGCTCAAGCTTTAAAAAACCATGGATGGCGGAAGTCACGTGGATTGCTGCGCAAAGAAGCAGCAATCCGGCTTGCTTCGCCGCTCTCTTTAGTGAGTGAGTGAGCGAGCAAGCGAGTGGGTGAGCAAGTGAGTGGGTGGGTGAGTGAGCGAGTGAGTGGGTGAGTGAGAGTGAGTGGGTGAGTGAGTGGGAGTTCATTGGCTGTTGATTCTGCAAACATGGTTACAAAGGTTTGTATAGCCCTCCTTTTGACCTCCCTGAAACCAGGTAGTAGAAGAACCTACTAGAATTGCCATAACTTCTGCTTTGGGCGCTGCTTACATGGGTGTCTCCCAAAAACAGTCCCAGCTTGCTACCCAAAAGACAGTTCTGCTAAAAAAGCAACGTTCTCCCGTGTGTGTCGTGGTCAAAACGCCCCATATGTGAGCCATGGTCATTGCCTGCTGAAGTATCCTTACCCAAATTCCATTCAGGAGTCTTCTGACCATGGCACACTTGCCGTCATCACTCGCACCTTCTGCAAAGGTAGAAGGTGGACGCAAACAAATCGTCCTCAGTCTGGCAGTGTCTGGCAGAGTCTAGAAGCCAGCATAGAACCCAGCAAGCCCCTCGAAGCGGAAAAAACGTCTTCCAGATTGGGCGGAGAGCAAAAGCTAAAGCAAAAGCGAAAGCCAAAGCAAACGCTAAAGCAAAAGCTAAAGCAAAAGAAGCCGGCAATTGCCCAGTGGGCAACCTTTCCGCTTGAAGCTCCTCACAGCTCTGCCTTGGAGTCCTTCATCGCTCAAATGCGACTGCGATGGGTTGGCTTGGTGTTGCTCCCATGTCCACAAGATCATCTCCCTACCAGAATGCAAGTAACAGCACGTTCATATTCACAACATCCGCGAGAAACTGATGGCTTCCTGCGTGTGTGTGTGTAGTCGTGTTTGCGTGCAATGTTTCTTTCTTACAAAGCAACTATGTACATGCCAGTCAACGATCAAGGGAAAGTCATGTGTGCATGAGGATGACGGTAGTCACAAGTTTTCGAGAGAGCCTCGGAAGGAAACTGTGTTCCGCTTGTTTTTCCCAGTGTTGCTAGGAACGTACCCTACACCTTTCTCCAGCAAAAAAAATGCGGTTGGTGCTCTGTCAGGCATTTTCCAATCTTTCATCTAAAGAACAAACGCAGGCCGCCTGCCAACAGAATATTATCTGACAAGTTTCGTCGGTGCATCTCCCGCTTGAGACTTGAGCACGAGAGTGACTGCAACCTGATGACACGCCCAAGTTGCCAAAAGTGTGTGAACACGAACTCAGCGCAACATGGCCTGCGCTCCCAAAGCTGCACGGCCTAGCAACAAAAAAACAAGTTCCACCATGGCAGCGGCCTGTCAGTTGAGCTTAGCACCTTCCCAGGAGAGAAGCAACGGCTGCAGCGACCATTGCCGACTCCACCATGCTGGTGCTTCTAGGCCTGGGTACCTCAAACAAATGCGTGGTCCGAGTTGGTACGCTTTTCGGGTGGGTTCCAAGGAACACCAGATGGAAAGCAGCCATTGTTTGGGGGGTACCTCAATTGGCCTACCCAATGTTAACATGTTTTAGGTACATGGTCGAAGCCATGGTCGGCACTAAGGCAAAGGCATATCCACGATGTGGTCGCTGGAATCCAGCAAGGTAACATCCCAACGAGCCACCTTGCGCTTCTGGCAAAAAAAAGAAGGGGCACCCGGTTTCAGGTGGGTCGAAACGGAAACTATCCCTATGTTGACACATACCGTGACCCAGAACGTATGCCACTGGCTGAGTTCCTGAGCTTTCTCCTTGCACCGGTGCTAGCTCTTGCAGAAATTTTAAGTGCCGCACAGGGACCAGGCTGGGAATGAGCGGAGCAACCAAGGTGGCCTGCCGGTTTGCTGGCTGGAAAAGATCGACAGGGTCCTCCTGGCCTCCACAGCTAGCGATAGCAAGCCCTCCTGTACACCCGCCATCTCAAACCTCAAATCTCAGCTTCCCAGCTGGTGGTTTGGATTGATTTGGAGGTGTTCTGGGATGGTTTCCCCACAAGAACCCAAACCAAGCAACCACCAACTCAGGGCAACCTGAAAGACTCTCCCTGCGGGTGCCCATGAATCCGGGGAGCACAGCACGCGGAGCCCCCGAGGCGTTGCAAGGCTGCAGCTCCAAAGTCAGGCCAGCCCTCAGTCCGCGGGAAGACAGACCTACTGAACAAGAAATATGGCCATGGGTCAAAACCCAAATCGTACCCCCAGTGAACATCCCAATCCAACCACTAAAATCGGTTCTAACATGGGTGGTGAATTCACCTACCCCAAAATGTGGTACCATTGGTTTTGACCCACAGCCATATGGGCATGTGTCACAGCAGGGATTTGCCACCCCCCTCAAAGTGGGGCGGCTTTCCTTTTGGTATCCCTTTTAGAGCCAACCCAGAAATGGTTCTCTCAACAACAAACACACGTGCACCCAAACTGCTCAGAACTGAAGCAAAATAAATCCAACAAGCAGCAAACACACTTGAGGTTGCGACGGCAATTCCAATGCATGCCACCCTGCTTGCCGAAACCAAAGATCTTCTTCTTGCCTCCAGCCCTTCTCCTCGCGAGGGACTGCAGATGTTGCTGCGTTTGATCGTTTTTGTCGCTACAAGTCTACAGATTGGGGGTTTGGGGGTGCCCTTTTGTTGGAGCCGCAAAACAAGGAGCAGCTGCCAGAGTCAAAATAGAGTGATACGCTCCTGGTCCGGATCGCCCAGGTCGCATCGGAGAAGGGCTGCCTTCAAAATGCTTGGTCTCTCTGACATGCTCAGAGCAGGGCTCCTTAAAGGATACCTATGATACCTCCACACCACCTGCTTTACACGCGGGTCCTCTAAATCAGCCAAACCTGTCCGCACAAAGGAGCTCCCTCGCCTCCGCCGAACTCGCAGAACCTCAAGAAACAGCAGGGCTCTGACTTCCCATCTGACGTATCCTGACCGCAACACTTGCACCTTGCCTTATACGCAAAGAGCTGGTAATTATTGGACAATTTTAGTCCAAGTGTCCACGGTAGCTCAGCTCCAGGAAAGAGCGCGAACCGGCTGCGTTTAGATCCTCAGAGAGTCTCACGCACTTTGTGTTGCATGCTCGGGCGGATTTCTTCTCCCTTGGCCAAGCAGCAGCAAGAGCTCGTGCTGACACCTGCACCACACAAAGAGAAGTGGTGCACATGCAAGAAATGGCGTGTGCGCCGACATGGAGGATGCCTCCGGACTATGATAAGTCCCGGCAAAAACAAACACAGAAGCACAAGCAAATGTTACGATGCAAGTGCGGTTCTCGCCTGCGCAATACTTAGTCATGGCCTTTCAGTGTGCTGGCCAGATGCTCGCAGTCGGTTGCTTTGCAAGGGCAGTTTGAGTCGATTCACAGGTTGAGTTGAGCTCCTTTGTGCTGACGCGGTGAGGAGATCAAACTCTGTAGGAGGGCTCCAGCACAGTGATCAACTGGAATATATGTCTGGCTATGGCCATTCCAGTAGTATTGGCCCAGTCTTGAAGGCATTGATGTTCGCAGTCGTATTAGCATTGGTGCTGGCAAGGGCCCTCGTGCGCTTTGAATAGGAATTTGCGTTGTTTGGCTGTTGTGGGTCTTGACTTGATCTTCGCAGCACGCTGTGGGTGGCTTCCGACCCGGCGGGTAGAATTATAGTTAGGTAGTTGGTTACTTAGTTAGTTGGTAGTCTGTAGATAGTATTTGGAAATTTGTAGTTAGTAGTTCGGAGTGAGTGCTTGGTAATTGGTGGTTTCTAGTAGTTAGCCGTTCCAGCTCGACGTTAGTAGTTGTTCGTTTGCAGTTGGTAGTTAGTAGGCAGTAGTCAGTAGTGTCGCCGTCGTTGTTGTGGGGTAGTAGCAGCAGTGTTGTTGTTAGTGGTAACAATACTAGTAGTAGTAGTAGTAGTAGTAGTAGTAGTAGTAGTAGTAGTAGTAGTAGTAGTGTGGTGGTGGTGGTGGTGGTGGTGGTGGTAGTAGTAGTAGTAGTAGTAGTAGTAGTAGTAGTAGTAGTAGTAGTACGGTAAGAATACTAGTAGTAGTAGTAGTAGTAGTAGTAGTAGTAGAAGTAGGAGTAGGAGTAGGAGTAGGAGTAGGAGTAGGAGTAGGAGGAGCAGCCGCAGCAGCAGCAGTAGCAGTAGTAGTGGCAGTAGTAGTAGTAGTAGTAGTAGTAGTAGTAGTTCTGGTGGTATTGATTGTTGTTGTTGCTGCTGTTGCTGCTGCTGCTCATGGTGGCGTTCTTGATGATGTTGTTGATGTTGTTGTTACTAAGTCGTTGCTGTTTTCTCTGCTGCTGCTACCACTGTTGCTGCTCCCGTTGCTGATGCTCTTTTTGTTGCAGCAGGTGCTGTTGCGGCTGCTGTTGCGGCTGCTGTTGCTGTAGCTCTTGCTGTGGTTGTTGCTGTTGCTGTTGGTGCTGTAGTCGTTGTTGTTGTTGGTGGTGGTTGTGGTGGTTGTTATGGCTGTTGTTGTCATGGCTGTGATTGTTCTTGTTGGTGGTGGTTGTGGTGGTTGTGGTGGTTGTGGTGGTTGTGGTGGTTGTGGTGGTTGTGGTGGTTGTGGTGGTTGTGGTGGTTGTGGTGGTTGTGGTGGTTGTGGTGGTTGTGGTGGTTGTGGTTGTGGTGGTGGTGTGGTGGTGGTTGTGGTGGTTGTGGTGCTGGTGGTTCTGGTGGTGCTGCTGGTGGCGGCGGCGGTGGTGGCGGTGATTGTTGCTGCTGCTGTTGCCGCTGCTGTTGCTGCTGCCGTTGCTGCTGCCGCAGCTGCTGTGATTGTTGTTGCTGTTGTCTTGCTCTTGCTCTTGCTCTTGCTCTTGCTCTTGTTATTTTTCTTGTTGTTGCTGCTACTGCTGTTGTGGCTGTTGCTGTTGCTACTGCTGTTGTTGCTGTTGCTGTTGCTGTTGTCGTGGCTGTGGTCGTGGCCGTGTTGTCATCGTGGTTTGTCATCGTGCTTCTGGCTGTGGCTGTTCTTGTTCTTGTTCTTCTTGCTGTGGTTGTCGTTGCCGGTGTTGTTGTAGCTGTCGCGCTGTTCAGTTCGGGCCACAGAATCAGAAGGACAAGTGGACTGACACCTTACTAACCTTCATTGACCCCCTTCATTGACCTGAATTGGTTCTCAGGTGGCAACGAAACGCCTGTACGGAGAGCTTCAGGGTTACATTGCCCTGCACCGGGGCATACTCAAGGGCTGCCACCTCACGTTGCGTCTCTCTCCTGCAAATGACCCCCAAAATGCGCCACGTCTAGAGGTTCTGGGGGACCCCCAAAACAGGATTCCCGTTTTTGATTTCCCAAGATATACTTGAACTAATGGGTGGTTGATTCCCCCAAAAGGAGAACAACATGGGGAAGTCAAAAGAGGGAAGCCTGCCCGTATGATGCCTGTCAATTGGACTTAGGACCAAACCATGGGTGTGATGCCGTAGTCTTCATCGGTGTAGCCCCATCCAACCTTGTCTGTCAAGCTGACTGCTCAACAAATGACCTAGGCTGCAGCAGGTATTCACTCATCTGGCCTCCGCACCATCTTGCCCGACACGACCAATCGCAAGCCATCGGTTCCTCAAGGCGATCAAGCATCTTGCGCTAGCAATCTAGCCTCTCTCATAGTCCCCTTTTCAGCTGAAGGGAAAGCAAAGGAAACTATCCAGTTGGGGAGGTTTCCGATTTTCCAATTGAGAAAGAAACCTACACAAATGAAAGCAGCATTCAGAAGTACTTGCCACTGCCACGAGAGTCCACTCATCCGGGTCCGTGCTGGCGGGGTTGTGCCTTGACAAATCATTCAGTACAAATCCGCCTCTCGACTTGTGCAAAGTGAGCCGCAATCAAAACCTGTTGCTAAAGGATCGACCCCTAAGCTTCATGTCCCCTGGTTTTGATTTTGGCGCACGTGGATCTGTCTAAACATTGGCATTCCCGTTCAGATTCCATTTAGAATCCCTTAAACAAAACTCCAAAAGGGCACCCTCAAAATAAGCACATGTCAGTCAGCTGAGTGCCCCGCACTCGAATGAAGATATCATCCATCCGTGATCTCTCAACCGTAGCCGCCGATGTGAGCGTAAGGGTTACGTTCTTGCGACCCTCCTCAGTCACACGGATCGAATGCACTCCGTTCACGCGGAGTTTGTGCTTTCCGCTGGGAATCCGGCTTGGGGCTGCGCAAGACAGCTCAGTATGCTGCGGCTCGATGACGCCAAGCAGTTGGCCGGAAAAGTCACTCCCACGGGAGCCACCAATTCTACCTGCCATTTCCTGCGTTACTTGTCGGCCGAAGAAGCTCAAACCAGGCGGCAACACGTGGGTCACCTCCGCTCCACCGGGATCAAGACTGACTTGGAGGACAACCTCCGGCCAGGCATCTCTCTCTGCAAAAAAAAGAGGCGCGCGACGACGAGTCGCCGACCATCATTCCAACTCCCGCTTTGTAGAAACAAGTAATCCCTTCCCCCTAACAATTACACCCCCCCCCCTATCTAAAAAAAATCCCTCCCTCCCACTGTGCAAAAGAACAACCCACAAGAGCTGCGGTCCCCATCCGCTTTCATCGCGCCTCGGAATTTGGTGCGACGGAGACCTTGCGTCCGGAGTCCCTTTAAAGGGAATGGGAGGTTTGTGGCCAGTCCCCTCCAGTCTTTCTCAGGAAAACGTGAAGCCAGAAAAAGGATTCCAGTCCGTGAATTCCACTTTTCAGGAATGACTATGATGACTGTATAGATGTATTTGATCAAATGGCCGGCCAGAAACGCCTAGTCTCTATGGCAACATCAACCTGCCTGGAAAACACAATGATGCCCTGGTAGATGGAATAAACCCATCTAAACCAGTGCCTTCTATTTTTCACCACACTCACCTAAAAAAGGTGTCCTATGTTCCCAACAAAACGCCATCACCCGTTGTTTTTTTGGTTTCGGCCTGGCGGGGGAGTTGCAGCCCAGCTGTGCAGATCTGAAGGCACCCGTGTGCTTAGCACCTGCCATTTAAACCTGATGTGGCTCACTTCCGACAGCGACATTCTCGCGCGCTGGGGCTACGTTGGCACGTAGCTTGTTTCAGCTGCGGCATGCCTGTTTCGTGCAGCATGGCTCTATTTTCTGGATGTCCAAAGGCGGACGTAAGCCCCGGATTTCGTTTCGCAGGGGGAGAAAAAAAGTGGGCTTCAGTCTTCCAAACATGGAGCCAACTTCTGAGGCACCGGCTGGCGAGACGAGAAAAGTAAAGGTGCTGGCCAAGGGAAGTGCTGGAGCGAACTGGCCGTCGTTGCTGCCTCAAATACTGCCGGCCCAAACATACTGTGGGGGCGGGGGAAAAGCGGGTTCAAAGTTTCCCTCTTTGTTGATATCCCCTTTAGGCGGTGCAGGCATGCTTTTGACGGCCCAGGTTGTTGCTTGTGTCTTCTTTGCTTTGCTTTTTTTGTCTGGGGTGAGGGGGGAGGGTGTGAGTGAAAACATGCTATGCAAATCTGATCTAAGGCCCAAGCTGACGGTGACCCGCGTCAAATTTGGAAGCATCTCCTGCAAATTAAAGCACGTGTCAATCCATGAGGTTTAGGCCCCAGAACGAGTCAACAAGAGCAAAGAGATGCACAAAGGTCTTCGTATCACAGGTGTCCTTTTTGGTCAAGAGTTTGCACAGGACAATGATGAACACCAAACTGGAACCAAATAAATGTATCAATCAAACAAACTGACCCGCATAACAGATCTCAATAACAACAACAACACTGATATCAATGTTCGTATTCATAGGAAACAATGACTCTGATAATGAGCATTATATTATCAACGTTATGCATAATCCCAATAGTACTTGTAATGATAATAGCAATAATGATGCAGCACAGAAATCTACAAACGCAGCCCCGCAGCCCCCAGGACGACCCACCCTCCAATAAAGACGATACTACTAATCACAATGATAATAGTGATAATAATAATGATCATAATAATAATTGGAATAGTCTTAATTGAAATATATTTTAAAAAAAAATACATCACGGTAATAATATTCGTAGCAATGATAACAGAAACATAATAGTGCTAATGATGATGATAAGCATACTATCAATAATAGCAATAACACTGGAACCACCAATAATAGCACCTATGACGTCCCACAAGGCACCAATAATAGCACCTTTCTGCCGCTGTCCTGCACTTCCAGGGTCCAGGCTGGAAAGGCTCCTTGCGGGGCATCGGCCCATGAGCCCAGTGAAGTGGTTGCATTGGGGGGTACTCAAAATTTCTGCTTTTGAGGGATTCCCTTGAAAAAACCAGCATCTAGCTGAATCTATCTCAGATCCACTTGATTTGCTGAGGCTGGGAACCGCCGTTTTAAACCACCGGCTAGCTCGGTTGGAGGAAAACCTTAAAATGGGGCCATGAGCTTGGGTCACTCCAGCCTTCAGGGAGAGCTGGAAAGACCGCCTGGACCTCAAAGCACGCTGACGACTGGAGGAACGGGGTTCGGTTTCTCTGAACAGGGGAATTGCGAACTCATGCCACCTCTTACATTGCCCACATCACCAAGTGTTCAATGTTTGAAGACTTTACTTTCATGGACTGATGAATATCTGTGCAAATCAGCGGACTCGCAAATCATGGGCGCCTCGAGTTCACTCTCGAGGCTGGCGGTGATGTTGCAAAGGACTTCCACCACCAACTCCCCGGCGTCTTGTGTCGCGGAGGTCCTGCCCGTTTCAAGCGCCAACCAAACCGAGTCATAATTGCTGATTGAAGGGGACTAGTCACTTGGGGGCCTTTAAGGACTAGTAATGGGCAATATTGGAGGAAACCGGGCAAAGCCGAGAGAACAGCTTCCCGCCTGGAACAGGGATTTTGTGAATGCGACAGCATCATCTCCTCAGGTTGCCGGAAACGCTGCCAACATTTCTCAATTTTCACCTCCCTGGCCCCTATACAAAAAGGCTTATATCCGGGTCCTGGGTGTGGGATGTGGTTGGTGGGGAGTGGAAACTGTTGACGGTCCTTAGACTTTCCAGCATCTTTGATTCTTTTTGGTGTGGTTTGGGGTTAATCAAAGAGGAAGCTTATGGAAGCTTCTCATGTTGGGTGCTTTGATACAGCCCCGGGGTGGTTCTCAGCTTTTGGGACTCGGAGGTTGCCTGTTGCGGAAGTAAAACTATCCTAAAAGGGTCCCTGTCTTCACGCAAACCGTGCTATGTTTCACAACGGGGATTTGGGCACCCCCAAAAAATATTCAGGGGGGAGTTATGCTGTGGTGCTTCCACGGTTTCTGCAGTGAGATCCAGTGCAATCAATCTGCAAGCGGTGGATGCCAGATCGCCCTCGCCTGCAGGAGCACGCTCTCCACGGCCAGCCGGAAGAGCTGGCCAGCGCTGGCATCCAACTGGAGGCCTCGTCAAGTCGCTTTGCTTCGTGGATCGCCCGAAATCTGCGATACCAATATGAGCGTGAACTTTGAGTGGGGACCTTGGTGGACATCAAAATTCGGTAGGGATTCATGTCCACACACCACTTCGCAGGCGATCAATCCCCGATTGAAATTCACAGCCATATTAATATGGGTCATTCCCATGATGAATATCAATTCGGGGATTCCCTTCTCACCGAAAGTGGGCCTAAAACCCGCCCTTTCTGCACAACCACGGTTCGGTATGGGTAGGTGTGTGCATGGTTCGGTTTGGACATGGTATGGTTCTACGATACTAGGATAACCCGAACTTAAGGGTTTGGTTTGTATGGTTGATGGTTTGGACATGCATGGGTCATACGCTCAATTTTGGCCGGAAGGAACCCAAAAGCCGATCCAAGTTTGGTTGAATCTCTGTTTGGGCATTCCCTTCTAGAGGGGATCCGAATGGATCACTTTTTAGAGGGCAGTTTCCATGTAGATCTGGGGTCGACCTTCCGCTACACAAGTTCGGTGCGCTCGGCATCCGGGCTGATATGAACCGAGGTGAGTCTTCCAAGCCGGGCTGGGCGAGGGCCAAGCAAAACTTGAGCAACCTCAGAGGAAGCCACGGCGTAGCAAGCAGGAAACGAGACCTTGGCCACCCTTTCGCCCCTTGGGCGGATTTGATTCAGGTCGAGGACTATTGGAGAGTGGTTGGCATGCATATTCTGCATGCCTGATTTGTATGATTAAGAACAGCGCGGGATGAAGGCCATCATCTTGCCGCAGCACTCGGAAATTGCTCGCCTGATGCAATTGGAGAAGGCCCAGTCGGGTGTTTCTCAATATGAACCCTCTTTTGGGTGTGCGGGAAATCAAAAGGAAACAGGCAATTCCTTCCGGGGCTCCCTGTTGTGAGAAACACCCCAATGAAAGCAATGACCGGCCTCAATGTTGCTGACCACGGAGAAAGACGGTGTCACCTCACGGGCGCGGATACGAGACTCGAGAAAGCCGTTGCTAGCCATCGGCTAGCCATGTCTCTGGGACCTGCGCGGGCCCGCTGTTGCTCAAGCGGTCGGCGATGTAGGTGTGAACCTTGGCATTCCCCGCCCCGGTTGACACGGCGGAACACATTTGGCAGTGGCTCAAAATTAAAGAGCTAGGGTTACGCAGGTTTTGGTCCATTTTTCCACTTACCAGGGTTCCATTTTGGTGCCGGTTTTTTGAACCATACCCATTTGACTGCACCAACTCCCGGCTCTCGGTGACCCAAACGACTCGAACTGGTTCTCCGAATGTGCGACTAATGGGATTGGCTTTTGGTGTGCTTAGAAAACAAAGAAACACATGAGGGCTCCAAAATTTTGAGGCGACGCCCTTTGGTGAAAATTCCCTTTGAGACGAACCCCGCTGGTTTCACATTGTCGTCCAAGCGCGCCTGAAAGCCAACGGCTCCGGCTGCGTCAGGCAGGCGAACCTCGTCCAGCGTTATGGTGTAGCGCCTGGGAGCCCATGGTGCCGTGAGGGGCGCAGAGGATGCCCTTTTCAACTCGGCTTGAAGCGAACCACAAACACCCACCCCGAAATCGGGGAGGCCCCTGGGTCTCTGCCTTTGACACTGCCTTTGCTCTACAGGACATGGCTTTGCTCCAAAAGGACATACCGCAAAATGCTCCCCTGGTTTTGTGCGGAGACTTCGTGAGTTCCCCTGGTTTCTAAATGAACCCAACCTCGGAAGTGCTCTGCCTGAGCGCGCCACATGTCTGCCACCATGGCGGCTGCTCTGCTGCAGATCCAGGTTTTGTTCGGATCCACCGGGACTTCGCGCAGCTCCAAGAACGTGCCTGCAATCAAATTCCAACTGCCAAACATATGGAAGCCTCGCCAAGCCTGCCAGGTCTCCCGCCGTCTCCATTGAAGCAAGCCTGGGCTTTTCTCAGCAACCAACTTTTGTTGGGGGGCCCTATGTTTTACCATCCACAGTATGAGCCAGCAAAGCTGTAAGGATATGAGTGTGGTTCAAAATAGGGTGACCTCAAAACCCTCATGCCCATCAACGCCTTGTTCTTCAAGGCCTTCATGAGGTAAGTCCAATGCAGCTCAGCAACACTTGGGAGAAGTCAAAGTCGTCAGGCTGTCTCGCCTGTGATGGCTTGCGGGGAAAGGGACGGAAGGGGTTGTTTCCGGTGAGCTTCGTTCCTTCCTGGGTTTGGCCGTTGATGTTTTTTGGTTTAATGCGGAATTCTTGTTGATTCGGCGGCCATGAAGTTTGTTTGCACTTCGGAGTGCTGCCAGAGATAGAGAGCGGGAAGTTGTGTTGTTTGTAGGGGGTCGGGACCAAGTGGATTGAGGACGGGCTTAAAATGGCTTGAGATTGGTTTGGGTCGGGGTGGTCGAAGCCATTGTTCCCCAAGGCGTTTGGATATGGAATAGTATGGAATGGCCACCCATGAATCGAAACTGAGACTTGGCTACCTTGCATAGAGGCTCTTGGTTTGTATTGGAACAGTAGCCTAACAACCGTTATCAGTGCATGAGCCACGGTCAAGAATGATGTGTTCCCCCAACATGGAAAGTTAGGGTTTGCCTCCTGGTGGGGAATTTAGAGCTCGTCCAGGTCCCTCCCAAGCTTGCAATAGACAAATCCAGACGGTTTCACCGAATCAAAGAACGACGCCAACTGGCACCTCGAGCTCCCAACGATCAGCAGCGACACGTGCGCCGAAGGAGACACGCAGCTGGACCGGAAAAGCCCCGGCTCGCCTGGCACTTAGCGACTGCCGAGCCCAGGCCTGGGTCCATGTGAGTGTTTTTTCGAGGCCCTTGTCACCTTCTTCCAAAGGACTTCAAAAGGAAAATCGCCCCCCCTAGCTTTTGACACATACCCAGTTTAGCCAGACATCCTCCAAAATCACCCAAGTGGTCAAAGAACCCCGAACCCCCTCAAGTGACTCTCTGCGGCCTGAAGGTCGACAGAAGCTCCAAGCGCGGCCTCGGTCACTAGCAGCTCAACTGAAGGATGTGTACCATGGGGGCAAAGCAAAAACAAGACAAATGGGTGCGTTCTTTTTTGGAGGATACATTCTTAAGGTGGTCTTAAAAAACAACCAAACCGCAAATATCATTGGGAGCCCCCCCCCCATTTTAAGGCACACCCACTGCTTCTGCAAGACGCTGGCCTGAGAAAACAAGAAGCTGGTAGAAGCAAATTAGATGCTTCTGAAAGTCTCTGTGGTCACTGGGGAAGAGCCCGCGTTGCTGCAAGGCTTGTCTGCCTTTGGCAAGCAGGAAGTCGAGAAATCACGCACAGTCATCCAACGTAATCGTGACGTGGCCAGACTCAGCAGCAGCACCCTTCTTGCTGCATCCAGTGTTGAACCACGTTGAACCGGCTGCACGCAGCGTTGAATCTGCCGCGCCCGGCGTAAAATCTGCAACGCACGAACTGCACGCTGCGCAGCCAGGCAACTTGCCAGCAGCCTTGATTCCCCAGCAAATTGCGACTACACGCTGTGAATGCGACTTGCAAAGCCACACAAAGCATCTGGCAGACTCTGGCGACGGCCTTGCGAGCCGGAGTGGTTCGTTTGTCAGCTTCTTGCGAAGGGATGAGCTCTGTGGCCTCTGGGCTAAGCCACCCATGACGTGCTTTTGCAGCCTCACAGAGCTGCGCAAGGACTTTTTCCACATCGGGATGAGGTGAAGAGCCAAGGACGAAAGTGGAAGGGACCTCGCCTCGGTGCAGGCTCGTGTGTCCGCCTCTTAGACTTGTCCCCCTTTCTCCGCGTAATGTCCACCCTCGCCTAGAGGTCTCGCCCCGCGCCCCGTTTTCACAGACATTACGCTCCAGCGCTGCCCCCCGTGGAGGGAAGAAGAAACGCAATGAAACAGACTTTGCCCCATCAGCGGCACGATCAATACAGTCTCGAGTTGAATGATCCGCTCCGTTCTCCCCGGCCCACTTCCGCCACATGTCAGTCCATCCAGTCCCCGCGCCAAGAAATTCAGCTTCCGCCGCACTGTCCTTCTAAGATACTGCCACAAAATGAAGCACGGCCTAAACAGTTAAATCCGTGCGCGTCCAGGATTGAATGCGCCTGCGATTTCAAAATTGAATGCGCTCGAGCCCGTGACCCGGCATGCGCACCTAATGTCTTTAGTATATGCGCCATGTAGAGCTAGTCTGTAGTGAGTATATGTGGCTTGCCTACCCCACAAACCGCAAAAAAGGGCCAGGGGCTCATATCAATGGCCCATACACTTCCTTTGAACTGACAGAAGTGTAGGTCCCTTAAGGCCCCGACTCCTTCACGCGAGGAACTATGATCCAGGACATTGCGTGGCCGCCTGCATGCATTCATGCATTCACGCGTCCCTCTAGTTGATGCTTTGGATTGGCAGTTTGGACGTCGGGGGTGGGGTTGCCTATTATCCCTCTACAAGAACCAGCGGTTCACATCCCCAACACCAATCGAAACCAGTAACCAAGGGTCTCCTGACATATCCGGGATGGGGGAGGGGGGCCAAATGTTGAGTCCCAAGTTCAAATGGCTGTGGGTCAAAAATGGGCACCCAAAATGGGTTGCCCTGGTACATGGAAAGGACTAAAACCTGTGGTCTGGTGGTTTCATTTTGAGCCACACCCAGATGGGATCCGTTCGCTCTCTGCGTCCAAGCCTTCGGCCAGGGATCCGTTTCGCCCAATGGCGACGGACCAAAAGTTGTCCTGGCGAAGCCTGTCTCTGTCCGCCTTGTCTGCCCTTCGAGCTTTATCAGGGCACATTCTTTTCACCCGAGAAGAACCAAAGGAGCTTCTCTAATCAATAGCGGGTCAAAGGTATCTAAACAACATGCCCGTGGCACGCTCAAGTCCTCTTCAGCAGGCGGAAGGCTGGAACTGAAGGCCTGTCGGCTCGCTTGATTTCAGCTTCATGGCCGGCTACCAAAATGGTTCTTAAAACCATTCCAAGAACCTCTTCTAAGAAGGGTCTCAGTTTCCTGGGTGTGGGGTCTTTTCTTGCTGCCCCAGTGTTGACCTCATACTTAGAACCCCCAGCGAAGTGGCATAATCCCAAAACGTATTTGGAAACCCCTTCTTGCCAATCTGGCTCGGCCAAGGAAATCCAGAAAGCTAAAAGGAGTATTGAACGACGGCGCTGACTGCAGGTGGGATCCGCCGGAAGTTTCTATCTGCAGGCCCCACCTTACCACCTTGGCAGGGTTTGGGGTGAGGGGGGAGAGGCGTGAGGGGTTTCTAAAGATCAGGTGGGCATTTCTAAGCCCCTCATGTATGCCCCTGCAAAGCTTCTGCGCAAAGAATATGTCCGCAAAATAAGAGCATGTATCATGCATGTTTTTGCTGGCCTGAACGTCCAGCAGTAGCATTCCGTCCATCAATGCTGACCTTGACATGACATGGGCTTGTGTCTGTGTGCGCGTGCTTTTTGCTGTGTTTTGTGCGAGCGCTTCTTGTTGTGTGTGTGTATGTGTGTGTGTATGTGTGTGTGTATGTGTGTGTATGTGTGTGTGTGTGTGTGTGTGTGTGTGTGTGTGTGTGTGTGTGTGTGTGTGTGTGTGTGTGTGTGTGTGTGTGTGTGTGTGTGTGTGTGTGTGTGTGTGTGTGTGTGTGTGTGTGTGTGTGTGTGTGTGTGTGTGTGTGTGTGTGTGTGTGTGTGTGTGTGTGTGTGTGTGTGTGTGTGTGTGTGTGTGTGTGTGTGTGTGTGTGTGTGTGTGTGTGTGTGTGTGTGTGTGTGTGTGTGTGTGTGTGTGTGTGTGTGTGTGTGTGTGTGTGTGTGTGTGTGTGTGTGTGTGTGTGTGTGTGTGTGTGTGTGTGTGTGTGTGTGTGTGTGTGTGTGTGTGTGTGTGTGTGTGTGTGTGTGTGTGTGTGTGTGTGTGTGTGTGTGTGTGTGTGTGTGTGTGTGTGTGTGTGTGTGTGTGTGTGTGTGTGTGTGTGTGTGTGTGTGTGTGTGTGTGTGTGTGTGTGTGTGTGTGTGTGTGTGTGTGTGTGTGTGTGTGTGTGTGTGTGTGTGTGTGTGTGTGTGTGTGTGTGTGTGTGTGTGTGTGTGTGTGTGTGTGTGTGTGTGTGTGTGTGTGTGTGTGTGTGTGTGTGTGCGTGTGTGTGTGCGTGTGGGTGCGTGTGTGTGGGTGTGGGTGTGGGTGTGGGTGTGGGTGTGGGTGTGGGTGTGGGTGTGTGTGCGGGCATGTGTGTGTGTGTGTGTGCGTGTGTGCGGGCATGCGTGCGTGCGTTCGCGCGTGTATGCGTAGGTGGGTGGGTGCGTGGGTGTGTGGGTGTGTGGGTGTGTGTGTGTATCTCTGTGTGTGTGTGTCTCTGTGTGTGTGTGTGTCTGTCTGCATGAGTGTCTGCGTGTGTCTGCGTGTGTGTGTCTCTGTGTGTGTGTCTGTGTGTGTCTGTGTGTGTGTGTCTGTGTGTATGTGTGTGTCTGTGTGTCTGTGTGTGTGTGTGCGTGTCTGTGTCGGTCTGTGTGTCAGTGTGTCAGCGTGTGAGTGTGACGGTGTGTCAGTGTGTCTGTGTGAGCATTGTTGCCTGCATCTGTGTGTGTGTGTGTATGTGTATGTGTATGTGTGTGTACATGTGTATGTGTGTATGTGTGTATGTGTGTATATGTCTGTCTCTCTGTCTCTCTGCATCTCTGTCTCTATGTCTCTCTGTCTCTCTGTCTCTCTGTCTCTCTCTGTCTCTCTCTGTCTGTCTGTCTGTCTGGCTGGCTGTCTGTATGTCTGTCGATCTGTCTGTCTGTCTGTCTGTCCGTCTGTCTGCTTGTGGGTGTGAGTGTGTGTCTGTGTGTCTGTGTGTCGCTGTGTGCGTGCAATACCTCCGACACGCTGAGGCTGTGCTGAGAGGCCTGCCAGGATGAATTGATGTACAGGTTCAAGGTTCGTGCGAAACATGTAGCCTGGCAAGATGCTGACTATGACATACGTAGTCCAAACAATAAACACGACCATCCAATTCTCATCCAAGTTTCATCCCGCGCGGCTGCTTGCAATAAGCGTGCTTGTTGCCGATCCTTGGCTCCATGTAATCTAACGGAAGCTGGACCATTTCTGCTAGCGTAACAAAAACATGTGAGCTTCGCAATTCTGGTCAGCACTTGCAGCTCCGCGCTGGTCCCTTTGCCTACGACGCCAAGCGTCGCAGCTTACATCAGCAGGAATTGAATCTGTAAATACGTCCACGTGCCTCGTCTCCGGCCGCGAAAACTTGACTGACTTTGCACTCCATGGACACTTGAGGTGCGCCCAAAACTGATTGACTTTTGTTTCCACCAAAATGTTTATAGAGATCCTTATGCACCTACCAGCTTTGCCAAGGGGGGGGGTTCGGACACAGCTCACTTCCTATCTCAATCCATTTTGCTCTTCTGCCGCACGGTTGGAACAGACTGATGCTGTTCGCGCAAAACTGGAGTCATTCCCACTGAAGGAATGGTTCCCACTGAAGGAGGCTTCGCAGCTGGTGCCTTGCAAACTAGCAGCTGCCTTAGAGCACTCGCTTCCCAGCTTGCTTTACAGGGCTGCCAGGGAATCAAACCGAATTCGACTTGCAAGTTATGGATCTAGATCTGAGGAACTAATTTAAAACAGAGTCCATGCACAAGTTGAGGATCTCCTGCTTCTCGGATCTGCCAGGGGATCAAATTGAAGGGTTCCTGCACGTCAAAGATCTACGCAGGTGATATGTTTTCCAGCCACAGCGCTCGACAAGATCAGGCCGCACACGCCAATCGTCGCGACGGTTCCGACGCCGAGCAAAGCGCCCGCACCATGGCGCTTGTCCAAAGGCACATTGACGGCGTCGCCGATGTATCTGTAAGCCATGGTGATTAAGTATCCTGCACGACCGCGCAAAACGTGAACTGAAACAACCAGCCATGGAACCCACGATAAAAGGGGATGCCAAATTGGAGGTCGAAATTAGAGGCCCGGTGGCGGCGGCAGGGTCCAACACCTCCTAAAAGTCTGTTGAAACAGTTGCTGCTCCCCATTCCCTGCCAGGGTTGGACGCCCTTGTTTTTGGGTGGAACTTGTAGAACTGTTGGCAAGTCACAGTGGACATCGCAATATGTGTTACAAGCAGATCTGATTCGGCCAAAGTGAGCAACCAAAAGGAGATGCGAGTTGTGTTTTACTGAGGGTCCCCATTTCTTGGTGGTTTTGAATGGGTTTTACCAAAAGGAAGCCACCCGTTCCGTTGGTAGTCCCCCTATTTTGCCGGCATACCCATGAAAAGACGCATCCTTCGGAAGCGCCGCAGAAGGCGAAGGACACGATGAAGAGGGCCTGGCCGGTTTGGCTCATCCACATGCTGCGCCCAACTCCCAGGGATGCGAGGGTAACCAACAGGCATGAGACATACTGCAGGAGGCAGAGGATGTAGAAAATCCAGCGTGGGCATGCTGAGATGGAGGACAGTAGAGATCCAAATGGCACCAGTATCTGCGAGAGTGTCAGGGATGTGCGCCAAATGAAGCGCCCAGTGTCGCCCTCGCAGGATTCCGGATCGCACATTTCAGCGCCGATCTCGCCCAGATTTGGTGCAATGGCCCATTGGGTGATCTGGGTCACAACCGCCGCTAGGATCACAAGGCCAAGTTCCCTTGGGCATGCCAAACTCGCCATGGGACCCGGCTCTCGTGTGCACTCCGGCTCCTCGCTGGAAGTCCCAGTGCTGGAGTCGAAACCTGCCTCATCGGCAATGTCTTCGCTCTCATAGGACTTGTCGCCCTTGCCAGGAAGGTCTCTCAATCCTTGAATGTTTGTTGCTCCCTTTCTACAAGTTTGGAGCGAGACAGGTCATTAGACTCTATCGGCTTGGGATGGGTGTGTCTCTTCTTTCTGGTGGAACCCTCTTTTTGTTGTAAACTCTAAGGAACGGTATGGCTGGGAGCTGCCAAGAATCCAATGCCGTGCTTCAGGATCATCGCCCAAGACACCAATCCCATGCAGCTGATCAAAGCGTAGAAAACGAACAGGAGCCATCTTAGTTTCAAAAACAAGCGAACCGAAGCGGAAAGCATGCATGACCTTCCATGCAGCACACGGACACACATACTTCTCTAATATTCACACCACTATCATGTGAGCAGCGCCCAAAACCCATTGACTTGTTTTCCCTTGTTTTTCTACCAACATGGTTGGACAGGCTTACAATAGCCCTTACTATAGTCTGTATGAAACCAGGAAACCCCCTACTAAAATGGCCGATATAGGCGTTGGGCGCTGCTCATGCTACCTTTGAGATGACCGCTGGCCTGGTTTATGGCCGAGGCACGTTGGATATCTCTGCGTTGTACCGTCAGTGCTTTGCGTCTCTGCCAGCAGAGCTGAAATCATACCTTGGCATTGCAGCTTGAGTTCACACCAAAAGATTTGGGCTTGTCTCAAAATAGGATTTGGACCCAAATAGTGAGTTTTCTTTTGGTTTCCCTTCGACCAACCCAACAATTAACGATACCCAGATATGAGCCACGGTGAAAATTTGGCGTCCCCTTGCGGTTGGAAATTAGTGGCTCATTGTTCTCCATGTCTCCCAAATGGACCCTAGACGCAACAGGACATGTTGACCAAATATATACATCATATACGTATATATATAATGTGTTTGAGGGTCCCTTTTTTGGGATTCTAAAGGAAGCCAAAAGGGAAACCACTGTTGGGGTGCCCCTGCCATTTTGACACAAACCTCATTTCCAGCGCGGAGTAGCTAGAGAGGTCCGTGCCAGCGCGAACCGGTGCCACCAACCATCCACCGTAAAATGTGGAGATCAGCCTCGCACGCGAGGCGCTGAACACTTGAATGGGTATGCATTTTCGGCGGGACCCTTTGGTGGACAGGGTGAGATTTATGCCATTAATAAAGACTCAAAGCCAAATAAAGCTATGGTCAAAGACTATTTCTGGCACAGGATCCCCAGTTCTGGACTATTTGAGGGCTAGAGATCCCATTGCAGAAGTGGTCTTTGATGTTGACTCAATTTCCAGCGACGTATGTTGAGCTTGACAGAATCACTGTGAAGCCTTTGATGGGCTTGCTGCAAGGCAGAACATACATTTCAAACATCGGCATGCTGTTACTGGGTTCATAAAAGTGACATCCTCAAAATGACCCTCGAAAGCTACATCGCGGCTTCAAAGGCCACCCAAAAGTAGTTGTGAGAACCCCTCCAAATGCAATGACTTTCAGTGGGACCCAGTTCTATGCTGTTGAGAGCTACGGAAAGAGCAGCAGGATGGAGCCGTTCCCCACAATGGCACCAGTGGCTGAACATATGAGCACCACAGGATAGCCTGGCGCAACTCCGCGATATGGTTTGAGATATGGGCTGGTCTCAAAGTATAAGTTTTGGAACTGCTCCAAATGGGCGGTACTGTTTGGTTTCCCCTTGCATACCAAAATTTACACACCAATGTTCTACACAAGTGCATCTGGGTTGTCACCTCAAAATGCAAGCATGACTTGTCTGGGAGTCACACATCTGGGTGTCTCTTTTTTCTTGATTGTAGCCAAAACGAAAACCATTCTCGGGGCGAAGAGGTTCGAATGGGTGTTCCTCAAATTGGGGGGGAACCCAAGATAGGTTTCGATGTACCCCAAACACGAGATCAAATTCTCATGCGCAACATTCTAGGGGCTGATTCTCCATTCTTTTCAACCATCGCTCTTTTCAAAAACCGGCTGTTTCCCCTGGGTTTTTGATGGTTTCCTGAAAAGATCCGGATCCCTGGAAAGAATGGAAATGGAAGGTACCCCTAGATCCAAACACATCTCACCCCAAAACTAGACCACGGTTGGCCCGAAAGCAGAACATCGCAAGCGAGGTCGGCCCAACGCTGCAGGATGCGTTCTTTTTCCCTACACGAAGCATTCGTGAAGCAAGCGCGAGACAGCACCAGGCAAGGTGCTCTGCGCAAACTGGTCGGTGCAAGTTGGTCTGCGCAAGTTGCTCTACGCAAGTTGCACTGTGCAAGTTGCTCTGCGCAAGTTGCTCCGCGCAAGTTGCTCCGGCAAGTTGGTCCCTGCAAGTGGCTCCCTGCAAGTTGCTCTGTGCAAATTGCGCTCCCTGCAAGTTGCTCTGTGCAAGCTGCTCTGTGCAAGTTGCTCTGTGCAAGTTGCTCTGCGTAAGTTGCTCTGCGCAAGTTGCTCTAGGCAAGGCGCTCTGCGCAAACTGGTCGGTGCAAGTTGGTCTGCGCAAGTTGCTCTGTGCAACTTGCTCTGCGCAAGTTGCTCTGCGCAAGTTGCTTTAAAATGCAAGTTGCATCTTGCGACGCCCGCCCGCGGACCAGGGAGGAATCGAACCCGCGACCCGCCGGTTCCGGGAGCAGGCGCGCGAACCACGAGACAACTCCCGAGGACCAGTTCGAACAACAAAAGTCGCAAAAACCTCGAGTTTTTGCACCTCCACCACGCCGATTCCCGCAGAGGGTTGCGCGAGCACTGTAGAAATCGCAAAAAACCTCGAGTTTTTGCACCTCGACCACGCCGATCCCCGCAGAGGGTTGCGCGGGCACCGCAGAAATCGCAAAAAAAACCATGGGTTTTTGCACCTCGACCACGCCGATCCCCGCAGAGGGTTGCGCGAGCACCGCAGAAATCGCAAAAAACCTCGAGTTTTTGCACCTCGACCACGCCGATCCCCGCAGAGGGTCGCGCGGGAACTTTAGAAATCGGAAAAAACCACGGGTTTTTGCACCTCGACCACGCCCATCCCCGCAGAGGGTCGCGCGGGAACTTTAGAAATCGTAAAAAACCATGGGTTTTTGCACCTCGACCACGCCGATCCCCGCAGAGGGTCGATTTTCGTGTAGTGTCGTCGGCACTACCCCGCCGCCCTAAGAAGAGATTTTAACTCCTCGCAAGTCAATTGCACTTGACTCCTTGCACTTGCAACTTGCACTTGACTCCTTGCTTGTTTCAAGGAGTCATTGCAAGGAGTCATTGCAAGGAGTCATTGCAAGGAGTCATTGCAAGGAGTCATGAGAGCCCATTGCAAGTTGCAAGGAGCCAAGTGCATGGAGTCAAGTGCAAGTCGCAAGTGCACGGAGTTAAGTGCAAGTTGCAAGTGCAAGGAGCCAAGTGCAAGGAGCCAAGTGCAAGGAGCCAAGTGCATGGAGTCAAGTGCAAGTTGCAAGTGCATGGAGTCAAGTGCAAGTTGCAAGTGCAGGAGTCAAGTGCAAGTTGCAAGTGCAAGTCAAGTGCAAGTTGCAAGTGCAAGTCAAGTGCAAGTGCAAGTGCAAGTCAAGTGCAAGTTGCAAGTGCAAGGAGTCAAGTGCAAGTTGCAATCCTTGCCATGACTCCTTGCAATGACTCCTTGCTCCTTGCAATGACTCCTTGCAATGACTCCTTGCAATGACTCCTTGCAATGACTCCTTGCAATGACTCCTTGCAATGACTCCTTGCAATGACTCCTTGCAATGACTCCTTGCAATGACTCCTTGCAATGACTCCTTGCAATGACTCCTTGCAATGACTCCTTGCAATGACTCCTTGCAATGACTCCTTGCAATGACTCCTTGCAATGACTCCTTGCAATGACTCCTTGCAATGACTCCTTGCAATGACTCCTTGCAATGACTCCTTGCAATGACTCCTTGCAATGACTCCTTGCAATGACTCCTTGCAATGACTCCTTGCAATGACTCCTTGCATTGACTTTCATGATGATGATTCCTTGCAATGACACCTTGTAATGACTCTCATGAGAACAACTCAAGTGAACCCAGCGGAAGAACCCTTCGCCATGCTTTCGGGAAAAAAAACAGGAGAAAAAAAAACAAAAACGAAAAAGCCACCAGCTCTCCAGTTTGTCCGAACAGAACCAGACTCAGGCTCCCCTTTTTGGGTGTGTGTGTGTGTGTTTTTTTTGGGTGAAGCCCACCCCTCCGCATCCGCAGGTCAAGGCCTGGGGGAGCGAGATCCCAGGCGCCGGCCAAGAGCACGAGGCTCAGCAGGCTGAGAAGGATCAGCGCTGAGCTGGCCCACACCTCCGCGCCTCGGACGACTCGGACGACTCGGACGGACGACTCGGCATATCCCATGGCAAATCTTCCGGGTGCCCGGGGTCCTCGGAAAGCTCCAATGGGCCGATGGATTACTTTTTTTTGCTGGACTTACGAAAAGGATGAACAACTTCAATCAAAAGGAGAACTCACCAACCAACGAACGAACGTTCTTTCCCCTTGAACTCTCCCATTAAACCCCCGGAGTTAACTCCAAATATGCCAATGGCTTTCCCCTTGCACCTCTGTTTCACCCCAAGGACAACTCACTTCAACGTGCCACGGACTCGGATTCTCTCTAGGCCTCCCCACGCCGCGAGAGGCTCCTGCAGAGGGTGTACAAGGCGAAGCCGCCACAGAGGCCCAGGCTCACATACGAGCCCACCATGTTGACCTCGCCCATCATCTGGCCTTCGATATCGCTTCGCTTGCAAGCGCGCTGGAGTTAAGAGAGAGAATGGAGTGCAAGTGGTGCAGTTCACCAGTTGAAAGACACCAAAAAGGCAGTGAGAGCTGCATGTGCAAAGCACTGAGACTGCAAGTGCCCTGCCTCCTTTTGCCACTTCAGGCTCATTGGCCACCAAGTTGTACAATCCTCAGGCCCCAACTTCAAAGGCAACAGAAGAAGCAAAAAACCAAAACAAGCCGCCGGAGCGCCAAAAAAAAGAGGTCATGCAGCGATTTGAGGCTCTGGCCGTTGACTACGAACCAGCCACAGGAGGTGCCCACCAGGAGGAATGCCACATAGGTCAGCGCATCACGGCAAAGCGCGGGAGCCGCCATAGCTGGAGCCCGGAATTTCGCTGAGCTTGTCTGCTGAAACAGAAAAAACGCGACGGATATATGAGGAAGATCCAAGATCACAGGGCAAAGAAGCACCCAAGTGAAACGGCGCCATCGACAAGGGGCCAAGAAATGGGCTATGTTGCACAATCACCGATCATGCTCACAAGTACACTCTCGCCTCAAGACAACCCCCTCACCTCACAAGCACAGTAGCACAATATGGCTATCAATCTCAGTTGGGAACATTTCAAAAGTGGTTGCACAGCCCTTCATGATGTCCGCCTTTCTCGCATCCAGCCGCTCAAAAATCCACACCATGCCGTCAAAGATGCCAGCAATTGCCGAAGGAGTCCGCCAAGTTGAACCCACTGGGTGCTGTGATCGCCACGGCATCTCCGGCCTGAGCAAAACGAGGTGTTCGACTGATACGGCCATGCGGCGATAGTTTTGCATGGCCTCTTGGATGTTCTGCCCGGTGAGTGGAAAACAAAGGGACCCCAAAAAGCGAAAAAAAAAAAAAAAAAAAAAAAAAAAAAAAAAAAAAAAAAAAAAAAAAAAAAGGAAAAACAAAAAAAAAAAACAAGAAGGGGAACTAGTTCTGGGAAGCATTTACCATGGGGAGAGGGTGTTTCAACCAACATTGGCAGTGCATCTCAGGCGCCATGAGAGATCCAGGCACCATGACCAAAGTTGTGTTCACCAGAACATCCCCGAACGGCTCGCCTTAGATCCGGCACACTCAAGAGCCAAGAGCTCTGAGTCTGCAAAAGTTCGTGATATCAAAATACGGGGACCCAACAAATGGAAAACTTCCCCTTGGTTGCCCTTTAAACCAAGCCCAAAAAGGGTACCAAGCCCATGTGCCAATTGCCACGTGAGTTGAATCCCAGGCACTTCTGCGGATGACATTCCAACCTGGCGCGGACCAACGGTTCTCAAAAGCAGGATCCCCAAATGGCAATGGGTCGTGAACATCCCAATCCCCACCAAAATAGACTAAAATTGGTGGTGCACCCACCCCAACATGGTACCATCGGTTTTGACCCACAGCCAAATGGCTGCTGTCTTGCTTTCCCTTCTACGTCAACCAGCGCGCCAAAAAGATAAACAACCAAAAAACGTCAGCTTTTTGAAGTTCGAGCAGCCGGTCTGCGGATGAACTCGGGGCCCTGAAACATGACCCACGTCATAGATCAGCTCTTTGATGATCTCCGCCCCCGATGGCACATCCAACTCAGCTGCTTGAAGGCCAATCGCTTTAGCGAGCTTAGCTTGTGAACGCTACAGTTGTATTGGTCGTGTGCTCGCCCTGCCGTTTCTTGTGAAAAAAGGAATCAAACTGAGACCTGACGGCTGAGGGGTCTCCGCGTGTCCTCAGCCCAGGTGCCCTGTAAGTCTGCAGTTGCCAGGACCCGGAGGCATCCGCTGAAACCTCTGCGGCTATCCACAGCTCATACGCGGCACCTCCCGGCCTTGGCCATAGGGAACCCCTCCCCCCGGGGCCGCAACGACTACAACGACCAAATAGAGGGGCCCAAAATAATGGATGGTTTTCCTGGGTACGCTGTCTGCCATCTAAAACAGCCAAGATGCCAAGCGTCTGCACTGCCTCAAAATTGAAGTGAACTCGGCCGAACAAACAATGTCAATCCAAATATGGCTTGTGATGGGTGTGTTGCTTGGGGAAGCTTGCTGTGCCTACAGGAAAGGTCTGCAGTAACTCAGCACAAAAATGCTCCGAAATTGTAGGTGGACAATAGCCATCATCTGTGGCATGTTCCGGTTTAGTTTGCCGCGCACATTGAGGCAAACGCAACACGACTCAAAGCGCTCGAATGGGTCTGAGGAAAGCGCTCACGAGACGCACTCTGAGCATGTTGTCGGCATCCAGCGCGCAGGTGGTATTTCCACCCGAGCGAATCACTGCTCCCTCAAGTCCGAAGGCACAGAAGGTGTCCAGCAACCTCCAACCTGTCAAGCAAAGCTGGTGCGTCTGGGGCAAAAAAAAAAAAAGCACCAGTATCTGGGATGATCAAAATGGCCGGGGGGGAGGGGGGGGGGGGGCGATGCGTAATCCTAATCTGCATAGGAACTGCGGTTTGAATTTGAAAAGCCCAAATTGTGGATTGTTGTCCCATTTTAGAGGGGATCCTTCACTTTGGGGGGAAACACCCCACTATTCATTCTCCAGGTTGGTTAATCTGGGTCGGCAGTACGGATTGATATGGGTGCGTGCGTGTATGCTTGTGTGGGCACCTTTTTGGGGGTTGGTTGGAGGGGAAGCCCAAAGGAAACCCCCATTGTTTTTTCGGGGGGTCCCGTATATACACGTCCAAATATGAGCGACCCCACAAAAAAACTGTGCCTTCCTCTTGGGTTTCCACTAGATGGCACCGAGCCTCAAAATAAGATGTCCCTTGCCCGCCGCATGTCGCCGCGCCTGCTGGCGCCTCTACCCGCAGCTGCTGGAAGCCGCTGCCCACGCGGAACCGGAGTTTCAAGGGCGGCGACCTCATGGAGCTCACAACGGAGCACGACCTCAGATTCCAACGGAGAGCCCCAAATGAGTGGCGGTCCTTTGGTCGCCCTTCTAAAACATTAAACAAAGGTAGCCTCAAAAACCAGGCCCAAAGGCTTTTGTAAGAAAGAAAAAGCCCAATCATGCCCCCAAGACTGCGCAGCAAGGCTATGTTGAGACGTGCTGTGCAGCAAGGCAAGGCTATGTTGAGACACGCTGTACAGCACGGCTATGTTGAGATGCGCTGTCTGCAAGAGTGTGCTGCAATGTTCTGAGCAGCGAGGCCATTGAATGTTAAAGTTTGCTGCGCAGCGAGGCTATGTTGAGACGCGCTGTGAAGCAAGGCTACGTCCTCGTCGTCCAGATTCAAAATTCGCACGGCCACAGCGGGAGCGATCCGACGCGCGCGATCCCCGTTCTGCGGATTCCCAGAACGATTCCCTTAGAGTGTTCATCTCGCCGGACCCACCCCCGGCTGAAAAAGAACATAGAATTTGAAGGCTGCGCAGACAGAGCAAGGCTGTACAGAGCTGGGCTGCTGGGCAATGCGGAGGGCAATGCGGAGCTGTGAATGTCGGGCTACGCAAGCAGAGCAAGCTTCTTTCAAAGAACCCTTCGCTATGCTTTCGGGAAAAACAAACACGCGCACACACACAAACAAACAAACAAACAACCAAACAAACGAACAGGGCTCTTTGAGGGATGCAGCTGCAAGTTGATCCAAGTGTCTGAAACACCTGCAGCAAGGAAGCAAACATACGAGGTCACTCTGTGCACAAATGCTCCAACTCACTCCCCACCTCGGAGTCAGTGCTGTTGGCTGCGATGGATGATGGCATGAACCTGCCATCTTGGATCTGCCAAAGCAGAAATGAGTCGAAGAGCTCGCTGGCTTCGTCAGCAATGGTCAAGCTCCAAGTGTTGACTGTCGGCGGCGAGGGAGGATTTTGAACTTGCACTCGGAAGGCGTACTTGACCTGGGTTGCAATTACCCTGAGCGCGAAAAGTTCAACTTTTTGCTCCCCGCATATCTACGGGTCGTAACGCGGTCGGAGGAGTTAGGGAGGAAAACACATAGAGTTCCAAAAAGTTAAAGGTTCAAGATCGGACCTAATAACCCTATGGCAGCCAAGTGACATCGGCGGACAGAGTTGCTGGCGTCAGGCTCGCCATGGCCATCTCCATGTTGCCGTAGCACCCTATTGACACAGGAGGCAGAGGCTGAAATCCACTCGGGAATGGCTGCCCAACGCCAAAGACGGAGTTCTCGTCAATGACGAACCCTGACAAGGATAGCAACTCAAGAGCAAAGCGGGTGATTCTCAAAGAAGGGGACCCCTGAACATGCGTCGTTTCCTCCTGGATTCTTCTTCAAACCAATTCAAAAGGGGGCTTTGCATTGAAGACACACGTCGTGCATTTTGAACCTGTGACGTGACATGCAGGCCTTCCCGGCAGTCTTCAGCAAATAAGAAGAAATCAGGTGCGGTCAGCTGCAGCGTTGCAGTGCTCTGTTCCAAGTCGTTCGACAGCATGAAGAATAATATCAAATTGTTCACCTCACAGTTTGAGTGAACCGGTGACTGGGCTCGAACAGATGCTACACGGACCATTGTCGCAGCTGGAAAATGTTGATTAAAACTCGTTGACGGACCCCCTGAACAGTACCACTCACTTGAGCAGCAGGCACCCAAAGCCGAGCTGACTTTTACTACCAAAATGGTCATGGAGGTTGATGCAGCCCTTACAACTTACAATCCCGCCCCGTGAAATGCTGTTGTGCGCGCACTTGGGATTTAAAAGTTGCAGTGAAGCAACAAAACACATCTCATCCAAGCTACAGCTTGGGGCTGGTCGTTGCGGCCGGTCAGGATTCGCCTGACTCGCTCACGACTAGACAGTCAATAGGTGGGCCAGGTTTGCATGCGGAGAAAACGTGAAGCCCAAGCCGCTGCGGAGCATTGACATCTTGCAGTCCCGCCAAAGACATAGTCCTCAATCCAATGCATGTGCATGGGAAGCTGGTGAAAACACGTGGCATGATCGGAGAGAAAGAAAACGATGGCCCTAAAAACATGCGTCAAGTTATCCCCCCTACCAAAAGGAGGGTGGGGCAAAAGGTCCCCCAATCCATTTCTTTAGTATGTATTTAAGGGGGTGGGGATGTCAAGTTGCTTCGGTCTGACAGAGACAAGTTCCTGTGGAACGGCCAGCCACGATCACATGTGCCTTTACCACCCGGCGAATGAAGGGTAGAAGCGCTCAGCCACGAACAGTGGTGAGTAACCCGATCAGAATCTGATAGCATTTGTTGAGTCCAATGTCATCCCCCGACAAAGATGACAATGGATGACATTGACGGTGAGCCCCCAAAACCCATTGTGGTCCTACATGGTCAAGGTTCTCAGTCCCGGACGACTGGAAGGGCAAAGACACAGCCAAAACAGGGGCAAAAGACATGACATAAGTAAAGACCTATGGGCAGGCAAATACATGTGGGTCCACCCTCAAAAACTTTGAGTTTATGGCATTTTTCAATTTTGCTCTGCTGACTTTGGAGAGTTCCACGGGTCAACACTCGCTGTTGTTTTCCATTCTTGAGTCCGCGCAAATATGAGCGCAGATTTCATGGCAGGCTCAGTAATTTGTGAGTCCGTTGGTTGGGGGGGCTCGCAATTGGCTCGGAATTGCGGCCGCCGCTCACAGTGCTTCCGGACTTTCGTGGGATCCCTCCAAAACTGGTGTCTTTTTTCCAGTTTTCCCGAAAGCATCGCGAAGGGTTCTTCCGTGCGGAGCCCTTGGACAAGTTACATAGAACCAAGTTACATAGAGCCAAGTTACATAGAGCCAAGTTACATAGAGCCAAGTTACATAGAGCCAAGTTACATAGAGCCAAGTTACATAGAGCAAGTTACATAGAGCCAAGTTACATAGAGCCAAGTTACATAGAGCCAAGTTACATAGAGCCAAGTTACATAGAGCCAAGTTACATAGAGCCAAGTTACATAGAGCCAAGTTACATAGAGCCAAGTTACATAGAGCCAAGTTACATAGAGCCAAGTTACATAGAGCCAAGTTACATAGAGCCAAGTTACATAGAGCCAAGTTACATAGAGCCAAGTTACATAGAGCCAAGTTACATAGAGCCAAGTTACATAGAGCCAAGTTACATAGAGCCAAGTTACATAGAGCCAAGTTACATAGAGCCAAGTTACATAGAGCCAAGTTACATAGAGCCAAGTTACATAGAGCCAAGTTACATAGAGCCAAGTTACATAGAGCCAAGTTACATAGAGCCAAGTTACATAGAGCCAAGTTACATAGAGCCAAGTTACATAGAGCCAAGTTACATAGAGCCAAGTTACATAGAGCCAAGTTACATAGAGCCAAGTTACATAGAGCCAAGTTACATAGAGCCAAGTTACATAGAGCCAAGTTACATAGAGCCAAGTTACATAGAGCCAAGTTACATAGAGCCAAGTTACATAGAGCCAAGTTACATAGAGCCAAGTTACATAGAGCCAAGTTACATAGAGCCAAGTTACATAGAGCCAAGTTACATAGAGCCAAGTTACATAGAGCCAAGTTACATAGAGCCAAGTTACATAGAGCCAAGTTACATAGAGCCAAGTTACATAGAGCCAAGGGTAGGTAGAGCTTAGAGCTTCGGCGTTAGCAGCTATGTAAGTTAGTTTAGGTTTCTAAGGCGCCGGGGCGGGAGTTTGATCGTCGCTCGGGATTGCGACCCTCTGCGGAGATTCGCGTGGTCGAGGTTCAAAAACTGAGGACTTTTTACGATTTCTGCTGGCCGCGCGCGACCCTCTGCGGAGATGCGCGCGGTCGAGGTTCAAAAACTGGGGACTTTTTACGATTTCTGCTGGCCGCGCGCGACCCTCTGCGGAGATTCGCGTGGTCGAGGTTCAAGAACTGGGGTCTTTTTTACGATTTTTAGCATGCGCGCGCGACCCTCTGCGGAGATTCGCGTGGTCGAGGTTCAAAAACTGGGGACTTTTTACGATTTTTAGCATGCGCGCGCGACCCTCTGCGAAGATTCGCGCGGTCGAGGTTCAAAAACTGAGGACTCTTTACGATTTTTAGCATGCGCGCACGACCCTCTGCGGAGATTCGCGTGGTCGAGGTTCAAAAACTGCGGACTTTTTACGATTTCTGCTGGCCGCGCGCGACCCTCTGCGGAGATTTCTGCTGGCCGCGCGCGACCCTCTGCGGAGATCGTGCGCGTCGAAGCGCTCTCGCTGTGGCGCCGTGCGAATTTGTCTTAGTCTCGGCGAACCCTCTGCGGAGATTAATATTCTTGCTCGCGAAACGGCCTTTGGAAGTTGTCTCGTGGTTTGCGCGCCTGCTTTCGCAATCCCGCGGTCGCGGGTTCGATTCCCCCTGGTCCGCGCAGCTCCGGCTTGAAAATCGCAGCTTTTAAGTACAAACGTAGTACGCGGAGCGTGCTCCTGCAGCTCCGGCTGGAAAATCGTAACTTTTAAGTGCAGACGTAGTGTGCGGAGCGTGCTCCCGCAGCTCAGGCTGGAAAATCGCAACTTTTAAGTACAAACGTAGTACGCGGAGCACACCCCCGCAGCTCCGGCTTGAAAATCGCAACTTTTAAGTACAAACGTAGTACGCGGAGCGTGCTCCTGCAGCTCCGGGTGGAAAATCGCAATTTTTAAGTACAGACGTAGTATGCGGAGCGTGCTCCCGCAGCTCAGGCTGGAAAATCGCAACTTTTAAGTACAAACGTAGTACGCGGAGCGCACCCCCGCAGGCAACTTTTAAGTACAAACGTAGTACGCGGAGCGCACCCCCGCAGGCAACTTTTAAGTACAAACGTAGTACGCGGAGCACACCCCCGCAGCTCCGGCAGCACTTGCGCGGAGCAACTTGCGCAGAGTCACTTGCGCAGAGCAACTTGCGCAGAGCAACTTGCACAGAGCAATTGCACAAAGCACTTGCGCAGAGCAACTTGCACAGACCAACTTGCGCAGAGCACATGCGCAAAGCGCTTGCACGGAGCAACTGGCGCAGAGCCCTTGCGCAGAGCAACTTGCTCAGAGCACTTGCGCAGAGCAACTTGCACAGAGCACTTGCGCGCAGCAGCTTGCAGAGAGCAACTGGCGCGCAGCAGCCTGGAACAATGCAGCTTGCGCAGACCACTTTCGTGAGAAATCGCGCGGCGCAGTTCGAGAGGAAAGTAGGATGATGAGATGGAGCTCTCATGTGACCATACACACTGAGCATCGCCGCGCGCAGACACGCTCGCCGCAGCGATGTAAAAAGGTGTCTCCGCGGCTGGATGAGCACCTGTGGAAAAATGCTTTCGGGCCAGTCGTCCTCTAGTTTGTTTTGCTCGCTGAAGCCTGTGCGGACTGTGTTTCTATAGTCCCTCTTCACTTCTCAACTTGGAACCTTCCGACCCCCGGCTCTTGGCTCGACTGCTCTAGGCTTTTCCAAAACCCCAACTAAACCTGGTGAGTCATAATCACCTAACCCGGTATTAAAATGGTCGACCCAGAACCATGTAAAGAGCTAAGAACGCGGCCGCAGCTGCTGATGGTCGGGAGTGTCCCTTACCAACCTTCACTTGCCCGGGCTTTGATTGTGGCTCAGGTGGTGCAAACCCCAGGGCCAACGCGGAGTTCGGGCGCTGGTGCAATGCCCAGGCTCTGAAGCAGCTGAGGAGAAGCGGCGGCAATTCGCCGATCCAGCTCGCGAGGAACACCGGCTGAAGCATCCTGGCAAGATGGCGCGTCAAATCGCAGCACGTAAACAATTATGTGTGTTTTTGTTGGAGGCACTTTGCACGGCCACGTATGTCCACCAACCACTTTGCAGGGGGTCCCAGTTAAAATGTGCAGGGCCATTTGAGCCTGGAAGGACATACTTGTTTCCCCCCAAGAGGACACAAGAAGATTGTGGGGGCTCAACACCGTTTTTGTTTCTTCTGTGGGAAACCAAGAGTAGGCTACAAATAACACTGTCAGCGACTCCCAAGTTCAGATTAGGCCCCTGCAATAAGAAACCAATGACATCAGTGACCTCCACAGTCGAGAAGAGCCAGCATTGAGCAGCACCGCCTTGACTTTGCCAGCAAGATGCAGCAAAGGATTGTCAGACCGAGTCTCACTTCCCAAAAAAGACTCGGTAGGAAAAAGGTTAGCCTTTTGGAACCTTCAATGGATCCAAGCGAGCGACCAAAAGATCAATTGTCGACTTTGAAGAAGTCAGTGTTTGCGTGCAACTTAGAACCGCACAAGTGCTGTCAATCGCCTCGGCCACAGGGCAACATATCTGGCTATCGTGAAAGGCTAAGGCAGCACACATCCCAATCAAACAAGTGGAATTCCACTTGAGTGGGAGCGCAGTGCATTATGAAATTCACTATCAGAAGCCAAGTGTCTGAAGCGTCCAAGGATACCTGAGCAAAATACTGTACTGGTGGTACACAAAACTTCTGTTTCAAACATCGTGTTACTTCAAAGTTGAAAACATTGGCTGCTATATGCCTTCTTTGTGTTGCTGCAAAATGGACTAAGTGCTGTCAAGAAGGGATGGCTCAACAAGTGGGGGCCATCTGTCCGGAATGTCGGACAGTACCATTATGTTTGAGTCGTGCCAGCGTCATTCCAGCGTTGTGGCAGTGCCATATTATTTTTGCTTCTTCAAGCCCTGTCACTAAGGAGGATCCCCTCAAAAGAAACAATCCCTGCAAAGCATGGACCACTTTCACAGCACTGGTTGGTCCTCCTTATCCCTCCCAAATGAGATCCCCAAGAAGTAGGTGGCTTCGGTTTGGCTTCCCGTTTACACCCATAAAAGGGTGTGAAAAAAAAGAAGAAAAACAAAACGCACGTTGAAACCAAAGGGCTGGATTCTGCACAGGGAGCTCAAAGCTGTAGAGTCCTGGCTCCAAATCTCCCTGAAGCTGCAGGCGCGGAACCCCCAGAAGCCGAAAGAAGGAACATCCCACCTGGGCGAACGAGTGGTTCGTTGCTCTGCGAACAGTTAAGGCTTTGGTGGGAGATGCGACAAATGCCGAACAAAGTTGCCCGAGCGCCCAAAACCCATTGACTCAAAGAGTTCCACTAAATGCCTGTAAACGTTTGTATGTGCCTCACAAGATAACCCACAAGAAACCAAGGAATTTGCCACCACCTACTAAAATGGGCCGATGAAAGTTTTGGGCGCTGACGTGGATTGGTCAAACTGGCCAAACCAAACAAAAGGCTTATGTTTCCCACACCCAAAACACAAGTCGAGACAGGAAAGAAATGAAAGTCGCACTGAAGAGCAACCAAGCAACAGTTCCGTCACCTAGGCGTCCGACTCTCATGCAGATTTTTGGGATGCAACTTGTCAGCTATGCCCACCCCGCTTTGTTGTTCCGGTGACTACCTCGTGCCCTCCTTGCACGTGCACTGCCGAGCTGGTGCAAAATATGTCCCTCTCTGCATGTCATGGACAGAAAACCATTGACTCTAAGGCTGAGATAACTTGAAACAGCGAGGAGCGCAGGAACATGTCGCTCAGATCCCATAAGGTACATATGCCCAGCTTGTGTCAATCCTTCAGCGGCTTTGGGTGACCCCCATCACGTGTCACTCACGCACTTGCTGATCCAAGCATCCCATGCTGCGCAGGATCGCATCTGAAAGATTCAGAAGAACATCCTGAGGATGACATTGTTCCGAGAAATCGAAGCCCTCAGGGGGATCTCAGTGATCTCGTCCGTGCAAACCGAGGTTTGCTGTCATATAAAACGCATCTGCAATTGGACGCCGGGACAAGTTAGGGTGCCCCATTAAAGATCCTTCACTATAAGAGACCCTCTATAAATCCATCAGGTTGAAGCCCAACAATCAGAATGACGATTTCTCTTTGGACCAACCCAACAAAGGCTACCTTTCCAACATGTTTTGAGGGAACCTCGTTTTGGGCTAGTTCAAAAGGAACATCAGAGGAAAACCACCGTCTTTGTTGCTTCTTTCCTGTTTTTTTAGAGGGGCGTCCCTATTTTTGACACATGGGTATGGGTCAAAATGAAACCACCAGGGGACGGCAGGTTTGAGTCCATGTTTCCATTTGCCAGGGTTCCAGTTGGGGCACCTATTTTTGACCCACAGCCACATACCCAAATTGCTGTTGGCAGTCAAACGATGTCCATGCCTCGGGTGCTTCGATGATCAAGGCGCCGCGTGCCGGGACCGCTGTGACGATGCGGAGCTGAAATCGGGCGACGCTGGTGGCGCCCGCGCGCCGCGTGCGGAAAGACACCTGGCGCGAACTCCCGGGGTTTCGGCGACCGGCTGAATGGGTTTTAAGACATGGGTCCTATCGGATGCAACAAACACGTGATCGTCCTCTAGAAGCTGGAAACGACTAGAACCAGTTTGGGGTTCCCTCAAGGTTGTAGCCGCAATAGCCCCAGGAACCCTTCCAAAGACCCCAGCGTTCAGCTGTTGGGGCAAAACAGAAACGCTCTGTTCTGAGATCCTGTTAGAGTAACATGTCGATCCTTGCAACAGCAAAACTGAATCAACTCATGGCAATCTCGACGGGGCAAGCTGATGTACCAATGACTCCAGGATTGCCTAAAACAACCACGTTTTTGATATACAATGATTCACCAAGCAGAAGCAAGGAACCACCCGTTAAGGCGTAACTTTACAATGGATGCGCTTGTTTTACACCCAAACACCTTGAACCAGGTAGTAGTTAGACCCCCCCACAACTTGTCTTTTTCAATGACCCCAATGGCTTTCAGCTGTTGGGGAATCAACCCCGCCCCCATATGGCCATGGGTCAAAATCCAAATCGTACCCCCAGTGAACATCCCAATCCCCACTCAAATAGGTTCTACTAAATGGGCGGTGAATTCACCTACCAACCAAAATGGGATCCCAAAACGATTTTGACCACCACGGCCACATACCCACATGGCTGTGGTTGTCAAAATCGTTTTGGGATCCCATTTTGGTTGGGATAGGTGAATTCACCCATTTGTGGGTCAAAACCTTTGGGATCCCATTTTGGTTGGTAGGTGAATTCACCACCCATCTTAGAACCTCTAGTGGGTTCCTGGGCCACATGCTTTGACGGCCATCTCGCTCTCTTCCTGTGCCTTGGCGCCCATGAGCGCCCGGAGCAGCGGGGCCGCTTGGAGCGCCGCGAAGGGGCGGGGCAGCGACCGCAGCGGGTGGATCTCTGCGTCGGAACGCTCCACGCGCGTACCTCGAAGGGTCTTCCACCGGGGGAAATTGGAGTGGGCGGTTCGGAGAAGAAGTGGATGAACTGAATCTGAATGCTGGGAGAAAGTGGTGACTAGTGCAAAGTGGGTATGAATGAGGGACCCCTTGCTAAATATGACCGAAAGGTGGGGATTCATACCCACCAACCACTTTTGGAGCTGGCTTCCTTGTACATACATTTCTTAGGAATATGGGTGTGCGTGAATCCTAAGGGATCCAACAAATGATGCTTTGTCCATTAGCTTCCCTTGAAAAAGGGACCAAGCCTCAACAACAAAACCCTCCCGCATCGGAACTAAAGTGGCAGGCGGGACCAGGCAGGGCCCGGGGCCCCTGATTAAATCATGGCTGAAATGGGACAGGGTCTAGCTGACACAGTTTGCCCAGCCCGGGACCCATCTCAGAGGGTCCAAGCAGATGCTACGGCTGCCAGCATTGAACAAATGGTTTCTTAAGCCAGGTGGATTCTGTGGATTGACATCTACACTTTCCCTGAACGGATCGACACAGCCCACACTTCAAGGGTGCATCTGCGGTTTTGCAAATGCAGTCTGCAAATACACAAAAGTCGTGGCTGCGGCTTAAGTGTCAGCAAAAGGGGCCCCGTTCTTCCAACTACAAACCTGCTTTTTGACCTCTACATTATCTCTTGGTTTATGTGCCCAAACATCGATGGGCTGGGGGTGGAAACAAGCGCGTCCCCTCCGTGCAATGAGGCATCGCCTGAGTCCAAGTCCCGATCTGGTGTTCAGTGCTCTGCCCGGAACTGTACCAAGAGATTAAAGGGCAAATGTCCGAGCCTAATTGGGCATGGGTCAAAATCAAGCCACCAGGGGACCGCAGGGTTTGGTCATGTTTCTGTTTACCAAGGTTCCATTTTGGGTACCTATTCTTGACCCACAGCCAATTCTGGCTGGGACTGTCTCTCACCACCCTTCGTACCGAGGCTTGGTCAGTAGACTGAGGCATCTGCATCCAGACATCTGACTTGCCAAGCTACATGACTGGTAGGGGCAGAGCGAACAACTCGCCGCGCTGGCGGCAAACCGAATCTCAATCTCAGCCTCGATTCGGTCAACCAATATTTGGAGTATCCCCGGATTTGCTGAGTTACACCCGTTTCCTCATTGTACTTTGGTGAGTGCGCCCTAGGCCATTCCCTTGTCTACTTCAATGCCCGTTGCTCAGAAGAACGCATCCAAAACAGCTCTTGGATCCACGGGCAGCATGCGCGGTGCCCTTCTTGGGGTTATCTTTACGGGACAGGGGAAACCGCTCGGATTGCCCAAGCCCATGGGATCGGGGGCGAGAACTCGACGAGAAATCCACCGACGCGGGCATGGATGAACCAGGCATGACCCACGCGAATCCGGACTCCCAAGGCAAGGAGTCACTCGCTTGCCCTTGGAAAGTGAGACTTTGCCCAAACCAGGTGCAACCGTTTTGGTATCCCCTTTGAAAGGCGGCACCGGGGTAACTGGGGCCAAATGTTTGACAACCCATGTGATGCGTTGAAACCAAGTGGCGCAGGAGAAGTCTAAAAGGCAGGCTTGCCGACAAGTCGTCCGTAGGATTTGCAATGCATTTGCATCTTCCAGAGATCTCGAATAACTCTGACCATCTGCGCATGTTGATTGGCAGCCGGTGGTGCGCAGAATCTCCCATTGAGCTGGGCTCCAATCATCGTCGTACCCAAACTCCAGAAGGATCGAGTTTGTAGACTCTGTTGGATTGCGAGAAAGAATCAGCGGTGCCAGAAAGCCATACCTGACTTTGGCAGGTCAAGGGCAAGCACAGAAACACTCAGCACAAACGTACCTGATCAATACGCAATTCAGATACACCTCCAAGGGCATGTACGACGATGTTGACCAAGTCAATATACTTGATGATTGCGCTGGTACTCCTAAAAGCGCAAGCACTGGTCCTGTTCTCCCTCCTGCACCTCCGTGGCCTTTGAGAAATATGAGCAAGTGTCAAATGAGCAGGTCATTCTACTACATCAGCATTTGCGCCCAGCCAAAGCATGTTGAATTCCGGCCAATGCTTGCTGAACCTTATTTTGTCAACTGCTTTCAACAGAGATCGCAGCTTACTCCCCGATTGCAGCGAATCCGTCCTGCCGGCCAATCCGAAGTCGCGCCGGGCACAACGTCGCCGCCGTCGGAGCGATTCCCCGCGAGGGAAATGAAGCTACTGGACGGGAAGTTGAAGCTGAAGCCTTCGGGCATCGTGAGCCGCAGAGCACCTTAGATTTGGGTCCCAACCGACCCATGGTGGTTAACACATGGTTGGTTTAGCACGTGGAGTGATGATAGAGCTAAACCAACCATATGTGATGTAATGTATGAGAGCTCCCAGCTTTGGACAGTGCCATGCGAAAACTTTGACTCCGCTTATCTGCGCGCTCAGCCGTGTCACACGTTTCAGGGTCAATCTGTTGGGAAATGTCCAGAGTCTCCATGTATCCGCCAAATTGATCATAGACACAACCTACATTTTGCCCGAACCATACATGTGTCATGGTCAAAACTCCCCAGGGCCGGTCATGTCTCCCTTTGGGAATTACTTACTCTCAATGTCTGAACTCTCGACAGGGTCCCCTTCACCATCCCTATCAAGTAAAATCCCATGGAGGGTCCGTCACCAAAAAAGTGACCCCTACCTAGACGTATCGACCGAGTCAAGACACATGCATCGGATCCTACGTTTCACGGAATCTTGCGACGTTGCGCGTTTCTCGGGTGTCTCCCGCCCGAAAAATCTCGACACACCTCCGGAGACCCGAACTCCGCAAAAGCGCCGCGGCGCCGGTGACGGGGATTCCAAGGCGGAAGAGCAGCTGGAGCGTGGACTCGGTGCCCGAGAGCTCGAAAGGCTGGAGGCTGGAGAAGGCCGCCTGCAGCGGCAAGGATCCTTGGAAAAAACGGAGGCGAAGGTGCCGGTTCGCCGAATATAATACTCGCGTTGCACAATGTTAACATTTCCATGGTTGGAGAAAATGGACCCTTTCTCTGATACCAATGCAGGAGTCCCATCTCAGAAGGTGGGTTCACCAAGGGTATCACAGAAAGTGGCCCTAAAATCCTGTTTCCCACAACCAATGGTTGCCCCCGAACAAACCCCAACAAAAAGTGATCACTCTTGGCTGAGCGGAGAAGAACGCGCTTCTTGTCTGCGTGGGGAAATGGGCCCACCCAAAAAGTGAAGAACACGTGTTGCTAGTTGATTCTCTCTTCCCCCTAATAAATGCACGCCATGAATAAAGATCGTTGTCCCCAGCCCGCTGGATCCCCAATACTACTCTTAGAATTTGCCAACTCCAAAACAATCCGAATTAGCGGATTTCTCGCCCAGCCCCAGCCTTAGGTACTGCGAGACCCAAGCTCCTTGCACCAACCCCATGCCAGAGTTCAACAAAAGCCAGGCCCTTCTTTCCCTTGAAATGTTGCACTACAACCGAGTGAAACCTTTCCAAGGGACATTTCGCTGCCTATGCGCTTCACTGCCTGGCCTGCCTCCCTCAAACAGTACTTATCAAATGAGGGGCTTTTCAACAAGAAGTAAACAAAGGGTTCCCTGCATTGCGCTGCCTATGCGTTTCCCTGCATGGCCTATGCGTTTCCTGCCAGCTTAAGAAGGTCGGCGAGGGAGACACTTCACTGTCTGTCTGTCTGTCTGTCTGTCTGTCTGTCTGTCTGTCTGTCTGTCTGTCTGTCTGTCTGTCTGTCTGTCTGTCTGTCTGTCTGTCTGTCTGTCTGTCTGTCTGTCTGTCTGTCTGTCTGTCTGTCTGTCTGTCTGTCTGTCTGTCTGTCTGTCTGTCTGTCTGTCTGTCTGTCTGTCTGTCTGTCTGTCTGTCTGTCTGTCTGTCTGTCTGTCTGTCTGTCTGTCTGTCTGTCTGTCTGTCTGTCTGTCTGTCTGTCTGTCTGTCTGTCTGTCTGTCTGTCTGTCTGTCTGTCTGTCTGTCTGTCTGTCTGTCTGTCTGTCTGTCTGTCTGTCTGTCTGTCTGTCTGTCTGTCTGTCTGTCTGTCTGTCTGTCTGTCTGTCTGTCTGTCTGTCTGTCTGTCTGTCTGTCTGTCTGTCTGTCTGTCTGTCTGTCTGTCTGTCTGTCTGTCTGTCTGTCTGTCTGTCTGTCTGTCTCTGTCTGTCTGTCTGTCTGTCTGTCTCTGTCTGTCTGTCTGTCTGTCTGTCTGTCTGTCTGTCTGTCTGTCTGTCTGTCTGTCTGTCTGTCTGTCTGTCTGTCTGTCTGTCTGTCTGTCTGTCTGTCTGTCTGTCTGTCTGTCTGTCTGTCTGTCTGTCTGTCTGTCTGTCTGTCTGTCTGTCTGTCTGTCTGTCTGTCTGTCTGTCTGTCTGTCTGTCTGTCTGTCTGTCTGTCTGTCTGTCTGTCTGTCTGTCTGTCTGTCTGTCTGTCTGTCTGTCTGTCTGTCTGTCTGTCTGTCTGTCTGTCTGTCTGTCTGTCTGTCTGTCTGTCTGTCTGTCTGTCTGTCTGTCTGTCTGTCTGTCTGTCTGTCTGTCTGTCTGTCTGTCTGTCTGTCTGTCTGTCTGTCTGTCTGTCTGTCTGTCTGTCTGTCTGTCTGTCTGTCTGTCTGTCTGTCTGTCTGTCTGTCTGTCTGTCTGTCTGTCTGTCTGTCTGTCTGTCTGTCTGTCTGTCTGTCTGTCTGTCTGTCTGTCTGTCTGTCTGTCTGTCTGTCTGTCTGTCTGTCTGTCTGTCTGTCTGTCTGTCTGTCTCTGTCTGTCTGTCTGTCTGTCTGTCTGTCTGTCTGTCTGTCTGTCTGTCTGTCTGTCTGTCTGTCTGTCTGTCTGTCTGTCTGTCTGTCTGTCTGTCTGTCTGTCTGTCTGTCTGTCTGTCTGTCTGTCTGTCTGTCTGTCTGTCTGTCTGTCTGTCTGTCTGTCTGTCTGTCTGTCTGTCTGTCTGTCTGTCTGTCTGTCTGTCTGTCTGTCTGTCTGTCTGTCTGTCTGTCTGTCTGTCTGTCTGTCTGTCTGTCTGTCTGTCTGTCTGTCTGTCTGTCTGTCTGTCTGTCTGTCTGTCTGTCTGTCTGTCTGTCTGTCTGTCTGTCTGTCTGTCTGTCTGTCTGTGCTGTGCTGACCGAAGCCAAACAAAAACAACGAGCCTTTCCCTTGCAAAGTTGTGCTACAACCCATTTACAAAGCTTCCTTTTAGGCCCGTTTCCACGGATTAGTATTTGCTTCTGACCCCAATATGCCGATTGACAAATATCGTTTACCGCCGAGCCAACATCTATTGATCGGGGGGCCGTATAATTTATTTGGAGCAAGAGATTTGGGGATGTGGTATTTGACCTGCAAAAAGGTGAACGTGTTGTTGGTGGGCAAGGAAACAGTCATTGTGCCAAAGGTTACAAGATTGTTCCGGTCGCACCAAAGAATAACCAAGGATCTGTGATAGAGCTTAAACACATCTCGGTTGGCAGCCGGCACCGCGGTTGTCGTGCCATCAACCAAACTGCCAGCAGCAGTTTGGGTGTATAAGTACCAGCCGTAGTTTTCATCATAGAGATCTACTGGAGGCATCCGAACGGTGATTTGCCAGGCATACATCTGAGAGGCAAAAATCCGAGACTTCAGTCTGATCAACGCATGGAAGGGTGAGTTGCTGGAAGTCTCGCAACTCAGCTGTGGCAAAGGAGAAGTGCTCTGGGTGCCGGAGGAATAATCAAAGTAGTAGTGGCTGCTTGCGGGTAGGTCCGAAGATTGGCAAGTGCCAAAACTAAACCCAGGCGCGGCCTGAACCAGCACGGCACCTCCTGCAAGCACATCTTGCGATGGCCGAAAGAAGATTTGCACTGCCGTGAAACTTTGTTCGGCAGGCTGGAGAAATGGCAGAGTGGGCTGCTGCATCAAGGGTTGAATCGTGGCGTCGGTGATCACTCCCAGGATGGATCTCGATGAGCTATAATTGGCGCCCAGCTCAGTCGCCAAGTCAAAGGCTGAGAGGTTCAGGCTCCGGAAGGACATTGAGGAGCCACTTGACCGAAGTCCCAAAAACCAGGTGTTCATGACATCCTCCCGCTGTCGAGGTAGTGAGGGGTTGTTCACCTGCAGGCGAACCATGATGGAGGAGCCGGCAAATATTGCCATGCCTTCAGGCAGGCTGTAAAGGCAGCTTTGGCCCTGGTTGCTCCATCCAGCGTCCTCAAGCGAGCCAGCCTCTCCTGGAATGCTTTGGCCTAGTCCCGAGAAGCACATGCCGCGTTCCATGCCGCTCCCTGGATGCCAACCCACTGGTGGGACAGAGAGGGGAGTACAGCATGAACACTAAAACAAGCGGGTACCCTGTTCTGGGGAGAGGGGCCCAGTATGAGCAACAGCACCCTTCGAGGTTTGCACAAGCACCCTCCGTCCTGAGGCCAGGTCTGCGGCCCCTGCCGCTATGCAGCTGTAGCCAGGTGGGCTGATTTCAAGTGAGGCTGCCTAGGTTGGGCACGCAGTGACTCGCATCGATCCGGACTCTCAGACTCCGCCGGGCTGCAAAACCCGAGTATTCACTATGGAGCGTGGCACCAAGCCGGAATTTGGCATACAGGATATTGCCTCAGTGCAAGCAGAACGGGGGATCTGGGCAAGCCAGAAATTGGTGCGCCAAGTTGCCAGTCTGCTGCTGAAATGGGCGCTCATTTCCAGCCGTGTCCAGCAAGCCAGCTACGGCGGTGACGCTCCTCGCAGCTCTGGAAAAGCACAAAATCTTAAGTTCGTTGTCAAATGGCCGTGGCTCAAACAACCTTGTACCATGGCACCTTAGGCAAATGGAACCAAAGGCTGCCTGCCTATTCCCTGGCTCTTTAATTTTGACCCACAGCCAATAGGTGTTTCTCCAAAATAGGTTTTGGGATGCTGTTAAGGGAACAAACCACAGGGAAACCAACCACGACACACCCAAATCAGGGAGTGATTTTGCGAAACCCTTCACCAATTTGGCGAATACAAAAAGAGACCTGCACCCCTGTTTCTTGTCAAATGGCCATGGGTCAAAATCCAAATCGTACCCCCCGTAAACATCCCAATCCCCACTCAAAAAGATTCTAAAATGGGTGGTGAATTCACCTACCAACCAAGATGGGATCCCATCAGTTTTGACAACCACAGCCAAATGGGTATGCCTCAAAATTAAACAGGAGGGGCAAACCGCAGGTTTTGGTCCATGTTTCCACTTCCCAGGGCAACCCATGTTGGACTTCCAGTTTTTTTACCACCACGGCCAAATCAGAGATTGCAAAACTCTTTTTCTTTGGCGCGCGCTCGGGAGTCCTGTAGATAAAGCTTCCGGAAGTGATGCCTGAGGTGATTCTTGCAAAAGCAACACCAAAGGGCATGAAAAACGGGTATGGCTCAAAAAGAACGGTATTCCAAGATGGAATGGTAAGTGGAAACCTTTCACCAACACCTGCGGTTTGCCCCTGGCTCTTTGATTTTGAGCCACTGCCCCCTCTAGTTGTGGTTTGGAGGCTCACCGGAATCAGCTTAATCAAAACTTGGCATTGAGCTGGTGTAAAGAATTACAAGGGCGCTTTTTCTATATATGGTACACTAAGCTTTACTTGGGTCACTTCAGCCTCTCCAGATTGCCAGTCGATTCAGCTTAGAGGCAGTAGGAAGGAAAGGCGTCGGTCTCAGTGGTGACCTGAACGCCCAGACGGCCAGGAAAGAATCCTCCAGGTGGAGGGGTGAGGCTCACTTCAAAGACGTTCTGCACGCTACCGTAAATGGCATCAAGGTCCTTAGACTGCAAGCAGCCCCAAAGACCCTTCTGGAACCGAAAGGCCAGCCCGAAAATACTCCGTCCCGGGCAAAGCTAGGGAGTCCTGGGGTTTTGCTTGAACATCACGCCGCAAGGAGACTGAAACGGGAAACATAAGATAAGGACCCACGGAACATGCAGCTGGAACATGCAGTCACAACCCATAAATGCTGCCGAGAACTCGTTTGGCAGGGTCATCTTCACCTTAACAAGCACAAGCCCGCTGGAAAATCTGTGCACTGACTGCAACACCACAAAGCGTCAAGTTCAAGCCATGTCGCCGCATTGCTGCGATTGGCGCCGTCTTCGATTGCAAAGGTTTCGCAGTCCACAAACCCACAGCCACCCTGCATGCTGCACATAGCTTGACAAGGCCCTGCATCCAATTCCCATCCTGAGAAAAAAAGAATCCGCGAGTCGAAAAATCGGAGATGCTTGGACTCGCAGCTCGTCTCCCTCGCCAAGTGGCCCAGCAAGGGCCACAAGTAAAGTCTCAGAAGATTCCCCCGGCGCACTGCACGCAAAGAGCTGCCAGCTTCTAGGGAGAGTTGGAGAGGAACTCCGGGCCCAAGCTCAAGAATACCTCGGAATGCAAAAATATGAAAGACAGCTGAGCATTCCATTCGTTGTTTACAAGGTAGACTCACACCTGGTGCTTGATTCCGCAAACAGGGAATCTCTGCGTTCATATTTATGTCCTTCGGGTAAACAGAAAATGGAACCCTGGCTGAAATGTGAAGCTTGCGATTGGCGAAAATGGATCCACCAAGTCGCCATTGGTACCGCCCAGCACCGTGCAACTGCGCCTTAGCACCGTGTGGCCGGCCCAAGGTGAAAGGGATGCTGCCTCGTCTCAAAAAATCGGGAACGCCCACAAACTGGATGGTCTCTCTTTGCTTTCCGTTTCAATCCACCGAGCCTCGCAATTAAGGAACCGCGACCATGTCGACCAAAACCCCAACTCGAGCGAGCCAAGGCGCAAGTCTGGCTCGCCAGACATGGAGGCAGGCACCTGACCGAGATGCAAGATTCGACGGGAATCTTCATGCAGCACCCCAAACCCCTGCCAAAATGGTGTCCATTGCCCCCAAAATGGCGTTCACTGGGAGTTGAGCGACATTCGCATCCAGCAAACTAAAGGTTGGCAAACTTTTGCAGAGCCAAAACCACCGAGATCCAGGAGTTTGATGATTATGGATACACCGCCATGAGCCACGGCCCAAACTACTTGTTTGCCCAAGCGGACACGCGACATTTGCGTGAGTGCCCTGGTGTGTTGTGGGACATTTCGCGAATCCCCCCCACGTGCCTTCCATATGAACCACAGACTACTGATTTGCTTTTGAGCGACTTCCCTCAGCCATTCGGTCTGGCCGAATTCACTCGGTCCAGGCCTGTGGCACACTCTGAAGTATGCCGGGGCCCATCTCCAGAACGTGAAAAGGCTGGAGCAGGATGTCGCCCATGACCTGAGCCGCTTAAAGCCCGAGACAACCCTTCAGCTTGTGGGTCTCACATAGTTGTATAGGTTGCCAGGCCTCACTGTAACCCAATCAAACCGGCTGCTATAACCACCCATCTAACTCCAGCCATCCAGCCCAGCCCCTATTGGAAGCGCCAAGTTCCACTAGGCCCGCAAACAAGTTTGAGCTGGCTGGACATGAACGGGTCCCACCTGGTTAGGTCCAAACCACCCAGACAAAACTCACACCCATGTCACATCTCCTCTTTCACCAAGCCGCCATGGCGCGGGCCACCTCTTGCCTCGGCATCCCATTGATGTGGGCATAGGCCGTGAGGCTGTGACTCAACTCAAATGGCCATGGGTCATAACCTATGCCTCCATGGGGCGGATGAACACCCATGTAGCACAAATTTTGATGTTCACCAGGGGTACAGGGTGTTGACCCACAGCCAAATGATTGAGTGTTTCTCTCAACATGGTGTCCACCCCTGTGGATGGTGCTTAAACGGGGGAGTGGTGCCATCTTTCACCAAGGCTGAGCTGCCCCAGTTCAGCTTCGCCCACTTTCCCGCGAAGAACCAGCTGATACGAGGTGTGGGCCTTCAACTTGGCCGATGAGAATACCAGCCCCACCTTGGTCAAGGCCCCCCTGCAAAAGGCATTGACCCTTTTGCTAGTGACGGGGGGACATTGGCATTGTCCAAAAGCCGAAAAACGAAAAAGGTCGTGCCAAAGGGAAACCAAGCAACCGCCCATGAAGCATTTGTCCTCGGCGTCGCAATCTGCAAATTGTAAAAAGGAAGGTTCGTCAAAATAGGGGCGATTTGCCCCTAGAGTCGGCAAATCCAATGCCAAACATATGCAACATGTCAAGTCTCGGCCGCTGAAGATAGCACCCTTGCGGCATAGGGAAGCCGTCTGGGTCATCTGACCACATTTCCTTCAACGAACAATTGACAAAGCATACCAATGTCCTTGCTCTGACCAGACAAAGGGACAAGGCCTACTATTGCGGTACATCAAGCGCTCGGCAGAATCCCAAATCGAAACGCTCGTGGCAAGACATCTCTCGCCTTGAAGAGACGGCCACAGAGTGCTTGCTCGGCCCCTTCTGGCGACCTTTGCCCAGCAACCTCTTCCAAATCGCCATCGCTCGCGTCGCTCGCGGCGCCTGGGTGTGCATAAAACCATTCTCACATTTCATTCATGACACGGACAACGCTTGCAGAATTGCAGCTCAAAGTCGGATACCAAATAGAAGGCCGCTGGGAAATTCCAGGCCTTACACAAAGCGTCATATCCTGTCTTGCCAAAAGAGTGCAACAAATTAAAAATAGGGTACCAAACAACAATGGCTTCGCTCCTTTTGGTCTCCCTCGAAGCCAAGAAGAAAAAACAGGGTACCCATACCAACTTCGAAACCACACACAGAAGCACACACACACACACACCCACACCTACACACCTGACTGGCCGGTTCGAGGCCAAGATTCGCAGCTGCTGCGTGCCCCCCTGCTGTCCTTCAAGGCCGCCGGCTTTAAAGCTCATCAACGCCTGGCTGACGTGGCGGGAGTCAGATCGGCTATCAGCAAGCTTCAGGCAACTCATCGATCAAGCCAGCGAAGGAGCAAAGAACCTGAACGATAAAATCGCAAACGCCGATTCGGAATAGAAGCAAACAAGATTCAGGGACCTGCTACCCTATGGAAGTCTGCTGGGAATCTCTCCCTGCAACTCACCAGGGCAAAACTTGCCAATGGCGGTCGCGTAAACAACATCGGTTTGAACATGTTTGAACATGTGTGGCTGGATCTCGCAATCCTGCAACTAGCGTGCGTCAGAACAGAGGCTTGCTGGCAGTTTCCCTTTCAACCAATCTGAAACAAGGGCTCCAAGCCTCAAATTGAAACACTGACCCACAAGCCAGGCGCACCGGAGCAATCTCATTGCGGCCCAGGGCTGTGAGGTACACGCTGCACTGCAAGCTGGCGGCTTGGACAACGGAAAGGCTCCCCGCCAGAAGCGGAGCACCGTGTAAAGGCTGCCAGCAAACCTCGCTGGGTCCATTTTAAGTCACCCTCAAAATTAACCAACGGGTTGAAACTCGAGCCCTTTTAGCAAGACACCAATGTCAAAGTTACCGAATGGCCGGCTAAAAGGAAACCAGGTCCCAAAGGCAGTTTTGAGTCCTCAACATGCCCCACTTTCAGCCGGACGAAGCGGCCAAAGCTAAGAACAGCACCGGTAGCTCAGCCGGCTCTGTGGCCAAAAGCTCCGTGGCAGTGTGGCCCTTGTTGTGCACGACCCATTGGAGCCCTTCGCCTTGAATCCTTGGGCGCTTCCCTCGAGACCCCCTTTTGTACGACAAATGGCTGTGGCTCAAAAACATGTGCCAAAATGGCACCTTGGTAAATGCCACCAAAGACTAGGACCTGCGTAAACCCAGTTGTTTAATTTTGAGCCACACCCAAATCTCGTTGGATTCTCCTCGTGGAATCTGACGCGATCGGCGCATGTGACATGATCAAATGTCCTTCGTCAAGGTTCCCTAGGAGCCTTTCGATGCACGTGGCTTTGTTCCCAAACTTGGATCCTGCCTTTAAAGGCATGCGGTCGGATGTATTTGTCTCGAGCCAAGTCTCTGAAAGGAAGGCATTCTGCTTGATGGCCACACGGCATCGAGTCTGAAAGTTCTTGGATCAGGAGTAGACTGCAGCGTCCTGCATTGCAACACAATCATCTTTCCAGATCTGGTTCAGCACGGTGTACCACATCTGAAGCGCAAAAAGTCAGACTTCAAGCCACCTGGCTGCAACACATGTAGACACGTCAAGTGTACAACGGCATCGGCAACAGCAAGCCGCTTCTGGGATGGCCCGTCCAAATTCATGGGTGGGATGCTACGTGCAAGCGGTCCGAACCCATTTCTAACCAGCTAAATCAGCTGTCGATGCACCCGCCCCCTCCTTCCCACGAGATAGTGGGAGTCACCCAAGACGGAGGAGTTCTGGGGGTCCGCTCCGGGAGCTGCGTAAATACCTGGACGGGATTCAGACTACTCACCTGAAGATCACACAAATGCCGGGGACCTTTTCGTGGCAACTGTGGTTTCTTTCTCACAGGCTTCGAGGACTGCTGTGTTCCCTTGTGGTGTACCCCGGATGCCATATCCGACCGGTGAGCCGCAAAAGAGGTGTGGCTCCCCAGCGAATTGTGCACAGCTCCCTTGACGTGTGCCTCGAAGTTCATCTTCATCCTCCACCGAGCACCACCCCATTTCGCTGCTCTCGTTCGCGCAAGCGACTTGCTCGCCCAAGCTCAAGACGTCACCGGGTGCCAGCCCCGTCGGCACGGAGCCAAAGGTGATCTCAGCCCCGAGGTGAGAGACCTCAGCGGGCTTGTGTAGAGTTTGGATCCAAACTCGGAACTTGTTGTTGACCAAGATGGCCGCAAAAAATAAAGCATGACATCCAGAAACTCAGGAAGTGAGCTTGCGGCAAACAAAGACATGCAAACACCGCGGGCAAGGAATGCATGAGTCGACTGGGCGGGAGGCGTGAACGGCTTCCACCAGAACCTGAGGGCATTGTCCCGTGTCCTCAGCCACTCCACCACACGGCACAGTCGCGAAGTCCAGGACTTGCAGAGAGATGCCCTCGCTCCGCTCGCTCTGTGGCTGGCAAGCACCAGGGCAGCCCACATGAATCGAGTCTTCCAAGGCCTGGCAGCCGCCCTGTGGAATCAGAATTCGGTCGGTTGCCAGCAGGCCCCAGCCGGTAAGCTGCAAACCGAAGTGTACGCCCACGCTGACTGTCCATCCTTGACTTGGAGTCAAATCGTTTGCCAGACTCGGGCCACGGACTGTGAAGTGTGAAATGATTCTCCAGAGATCCGAGGGACATTGGCTAGCCTCACTTCCGCAATAGCACACTGCCACACGCCCAGGACGATTCAAGGACAAAGAGATGCTGTTGTTGAAAGTGATCTTTGAGCTGTCTTGTTCCAGCTGGCCAGTCAACGCCAGGAGGACCTCCGACTCCTCGAATTCCGTCGAATTGCCAAGCGAAAGCAGCAGAAAGTGAGGTGAGGATGCATTGCGGTAGGCAGCCAAGGATGTCAGGCAATCCATGTCCCCCAAACTCAGCGAGTTATCCGACAGAAGCTTCACCTCAGCATTCCGCACACCCGCTGGTGGCACCTCCATTGCAGCCGGCTGAAACGACTCCTCTGGCCCCTCCCCGAGGTCAATTCCGAGGCGTCCCTGGCGCCCCGGGACCTGCCACGGCAAAGCCGAGGCCATCGGCCGCAGAGGCAGCAGCGACAGCTGCCCCACCTTGAAGAAGCTGGGGAGCCTCGCATCGCTCTCGCAGTCTTCCAGGCAGAAGCACAGCTCCAGCCGCTTCACCTCGTAGGTTGCCCCCTCCGGCCGATCTTGCAGGAATTGGAACGGACCTTCGGCCAGGAGTTGCAAATGTGGCTTGAACACTTTGAAGCACCCGTGCCTCTGTTAAAGGGAAATCCAAGGAGGTGGTTTAAACAATGGAGGGGTAAACCATCTGAACAACTTGTAATTCACAAACCAAAATAAGGAAACCTTATGAAAGGAACAGGCAACGTCCCAAACCCTTGGAAGGTGACGTCGCTGTAATTCACCCAGAACTATGGTTGCAGACCGTGCCCAGCGCTTCCAGTTCCCGTCAACGTAAATAACGCGCTACAAAACTATCATGCAAAACCTGAAGGCAACAAATACCTGGCTACCTACTATAGCGACAACTATCTTGCAAAACCTCCAGGCACAAATACCTGGCCATACCTGGCAGCGCTGGCATGGTGGAAACCGGGGCCCCCGAATCGCCATCGACCCGACTCGCCTTCAGCTCCTGCCCCGAAGACTTTGACATCTTGCCGCTCCCCGCCGGACAAGGCGCAGCTCGCAGGATTCACGCAGTTCCTTGATGGCAAGAAATCCCCTGCCAAAAAGTGGAAAGCTGGTTGCAATGGACTGAGAAAAGAGTTAATCCCAACGGTTTATAGCTGTTTGAAGGTGCGTGGGAAAAAGTGTGGATTGAAGCTCCCACTCAGCATTCAAGTTGCGGAGGGGAGGTCTGCAGCGGGCTTTGCCAAGCGGTGCGGCACCCGTTGTTGCGATCCCAGCTACGAGAGGTGTCGACCCCTGGGTCGATGAGCTTCAAACGAGACCCACGAAGATCTGAAACTTGACATGCATCGCCTGGGCCAAAACTCCAGTGGTCGCGGGAATTCCTCAAACCCTCATGACCACCAAGCCCGGGTCTTTTGACCTTTGCAACTGTCCCTAAGCCTTATACTGGTTCGTTAAAACCCGAAAGGGCTCGCCATCAACCCCCTCTGGGTAAGGTCGTTTGACCGCGCCTGGGCAAAATACCTGCAGCAGCATTGGATATATTGCCGCAATGGCCCCAACGGTTTCCCCACAGCTTCCAGGCAGGCACAGACCGGCTGCGAAGAAGTGAAGAACTCCCACCTCCTGCAGGAAGAGCTCGGGCTGCAGGCAATCTCCGAGTGCACACATGCACCTTTGCCCGGGTTTCTCGGTTTCTCCCAAAAGCGGTGACGGTGCATTTCCTAAAATGGCAAGGGCGTCCTTTGAGTTGCTGAAAGCACGAACCAAGAGGATTCACCATTCTGAGAAACACCCAGTCAACATAAATCATCAGTTGGGCTTAAATTTAACAGGGGACCCATTTTAGTCAGGGGCAAAGTATGATACCAACGTTGACCGAGGCACACTGACACTGTGTAGCCTTTGAAGGTACTTCCGGTGAGGTCCCCTCGAGATCGCAATGAGGCAGAGGCATTCGCGTCCAGGTCAAGAAAGAAATCCCCCGCATCGCATCGGTCTCCATCCGCACATAGAAAGTTCTCGGAACCGACGGTCTCGCAACCAGGGCGTTGCACAGATGCCACGGAGCCATCACTGAAGGTGATGTCCCAAGGAGACGTCCAGGAGATCTTGATTTCGGACACATTGCCCAAGACTCCTGGCCAGGGCTCTGGAAAATGACCACTTCTGTGATACAACAAAAAGGGCTTCTCAAAGACAAACCTGCCATATAAAGGGGGATCATCCCGAAAGGTGTCACTCCCACAACCCTGCTCCTTGCTGACTATCCCAATCAAAGCTCACCACGCAAGCTGGGCTATAGGCACCTTGCAGCAGGTAGCAGTACTGCACGCGCGCAGGGAGGCACGGCGAGGCCGCAGTGTTCGAACAGCTCGAGTCGTAAGCACCAAGCACTGCAAAGGTGATCGGAACCAGGTCCACATGCCCACCGGAGAAGTCGTTGTTTTCCTTGGCCGGTACAAAGAACCTGAAAACACCGGCAAAAAGTGAGCACTTTGTGTTGTTGGGAAAATCGTCGTACTGTTCAAAAAGGCGGTCATGTTCCAAAGTTTCGCACTTGCAGGAGTGAGGAAACCGTCATTTTCCAAAAGATGAACAGGTCAGTTCAAAAAGGTCATTTCGGCCGCACCAAAACCAAGCTTCTGTGAAGCACAGCGCAAATTCGCCGCCTTCGCGGAAGGTGAGGGGTAGAAAGCCTGCATCGGAAAGCAAGTCGCCGGTGTCCGTCACGGCCTGTACCCCATCACCCCATTCCTCTGGCTCCACACGCAAATATGTGCCAACCTGCACACGCGCATTCTCATGGACGCACTGGCCTCGCCTTGCGGCTTGTTCATCGAATCCTGCAAAGCGGTGTGCCAGCAGCAGTCGTGGGTCACTTCCCCAATCGTAGCTGTCATCAGGCGACTGAAGCCGCAAAGCGCGAATTTCCAGTCCTGCAGGAATCTGCACTTCGCTGCAATTTTGAGAGTCACAGTATTGATCTGCGACTCCAAGAAACTCAATGGTCAAAATCAATCGAGCTGGCAAAACAGGAGGAAGTGAAGTACTGGTGAGCGTTGATGTGGTTATGCTAGTGAAGGTTTCACTGGTTGATGTGGTTGAGGAGCTTGTCAGTGAGGAAGTCAAGCTAGTGCTGCTGGTGCTGCTAGACGTTGTGGATGTTGATGATGTAGATGAGGTTGTAGATGTAGTGTTTGTGAGTGTCGAGGTTGTCGCAGTCAGAGTTGTGGAAGTAGAAGTGGTCGTGGTGGTATTGGTCACCTCTTGCAAGAGTCGCGCAGAGTCGGTCGGGTTAGCACACGCCAAGCGGAACCAAAGGAAGCCGCTTAGCCAGTGCCAGGTCAGTCGCAAAGCCATCCTTAACAGCGACACATCACCCAAAGGATCACAAGGCCCCATGGTAAACTTAAACCCATCGGGGAAATGAACACCTGGTTTAGGTCTACCTTGGGGTAATCAAGCACGAAACCCCGGATCACAGCTTCCGATTTTAAGCTCTTTGCCATGTCGAGAAGGTCGCAGTGCTGCTTCACATTGTGCATCCATGGCAGCGAGTCGTTGCGTGCCAGTTCACACCCTGTTCTACATGGAAGGTCACAGGTGACTGAAGCTAAACAAGCAAACCTGGCCTTGTACAAATGATTGTCAGTTGAAACCTTGGTGTCAATGAGATCATGCACAAGTCCGAAGTCCCCGTCACAGTCAACTCACCACTGCAAACATAGTGTGCTGTTGGAAGCTCGAGACGTTGGAACAGAGTCAAGCCATTTGTCTAGAAATCGCTTGGTATGTCCCGATTTACTCGCAGCTATTCGACTGCAGCGATTTAGACATGGCTCAGCACCTGAACATCGACTCGGCCGCGGTGACACATGCAACACACAGCACGTCGTCGCAGCTGGCAGCTTTCACAAGTGAGACTTCTGTTCCCAGAAACTCGACCTGAGGCCAAGACACTACAATGTCTTGTACCCTGCTCCCACGAACGCCAATGATAGTATTTTGGACCGCCCACCACTGAATGGCTTTTTTTCAAACACTGAATGGTTTTTTTCAAACAGGAGGACGGATAGACGGATAGTTGGCGGGGAGCAGGGGCCCACCAATATCTACAGTGGCAAGGCGTGGCACCTTTTGGTCCAGGCCAGGCTGTAGGTTCACATCACTTCAAGCACTGGCCAGCTCTGAACCACTGCAGACGGAGCGCGTGGATCGCTTACGACACCTCTGTACCAGCAGGACACCGGCTACGAGTGCAGCAGCGGAACCTGCGACAATGCCCAGAGTCAGCAGACTGGCATTGGCAAGCCGATGTGACGGATCGTCGTGATGTTGTTTGTAAGGGTTGATAATCCAAACAGAATCATCGACAAATGTTCCAGTGGGCAACGAGCCCACACTGGCGGAACCAGCATCTTTGGCCAACTCCATAACCCGCCGGCTGTCACTCTGGCTGTTTCGATGCCATTCCCAGCGCATGTGGGTCTTGTTGGCAATGACGATGCGACCATGCCCAAATGACTTACCATCTCGAAACGCCGACCAGTCTGGCGCCTGCAAGTAGCTGCTGGCAAGGCCTTCTCGATTGCCACCATCGCCCACCACAATGTAGGTAGGCGCATTTGCCTTGGTTTGGTTTCTGTACACCGGATGGCTGCGCTCGTAAGCATGCACGTGGCCGGAGATCACGATCGCGGCCTTGTGCTGGAAAAAGAGCTCCTCAAATCCGTGCAGGTCCCTCATCAGGACAGCCTGGCCTTCCTTGTGATGCGCTACATTCGAGGTGTAGAAGGGGCAGTGCATCATGATGATGAGCCAGGGCGTGTTGGCCCTGCGCCGCTCTAAAGCGGCCAGCTCCTCTTTCAGCCAGTTGTACTGAGCTGAGGATTGGTCCGTATGAGCATAGCTGTTCAGCGAAATGACTCTGGCAGGGCCAGAGTCAAAGGCATAAAAAGAGTTGCCCCAGTCGTAATGGCACGTAAACTCTGATGGCGTGCAGTCGGCTCCTGTGTGAGGCTCATTTGGGAAGGGATGTTTGCACCCCACCTGCCCCGGGGATGGGGAAAACTCCGCTTCCTGGACGGCAGGCATGGCAAATCTCGCCTCATAAGCCACAAAGTTCTGGCCCGTGTAGAAGTCGCTCTCGATTTCCTCACTCAGAAAACTGCCCAAACAGTGTGCTGCTTAAAACGGACATGTCGGATTTTTGTTTTGCTGGTTGAAAGGGAACATGTCGGATTTTTTGCTGGTTGAAAGGGAACGTATCGAAAATTTGGCCGGACAGGGAAAAACGACGGAAAATCAAGCACAAAGCAAAAACGGCGTGCCAGGTCTGGTGATGCTTCATGATTCCCCGGACAAACCATCCACTGCAAGCGCGAGGCCAATGGCTCCATCTTCATGCCATACGAGTCCCACCTGGGGGAGTTGGTATCCTTACTTCCCGAGACTGGCCAAAAAGTCAAGCCACTTTTGGTTCAGCTCTGAAATGGTCCAAACCCAAAAAGTAATTAGCGATAATGTCCGTGGGAAGTCTTGGTTTGCCATTAGAACCCAAAGCTTGTTCCCCCAAAGCAGTCCACTGGATGCATCAAAAAAGCAGAGACCTCTCAAATGGTGGCGTCCATTTTGACGGACTCCTTAAACCAATGCCCAAAAGAACGGGGGGCACAAAACAAGAAACACAGCCACTCATTGGGTGTAGTGTCCGAATAGGACATGTCCCCCGCGTGCAAAATGATCTGCAGCTCTTGGTCCGCGTCCAAGTGCTTCACCGTCTCCTCCGAGTGCAACGTCTGCCCCAGGTCGCCGAGGACTCCTCAGCCCGGTCCAAGAGCTCCGGAAGAAGATTTTGAGGCAAAGTGGCCGCGAGTGGAGGAGGTTTACGGGTACTCCGGAAGGCCCAACAAGTGAGAGTTTGTTGCTTTGGTCGGAATGGGTCGCGATGATCTTATATTCAATGGTTGGTTGGTTGGTTGGTTGGTTGGTTGGTTGGTTGGTTGGCTGATTGATTGATTGATTGATTGATTGATTGATTGATTGATTGATTGATTGATTGATTGATTGATTGATTGATTGATTGATTGATTGATTGATTGATTGATTGATTGATTGATTGATTGACTAGTTGATGGATTGCTTGATTGCTTGATTGTTTGCTTGATATTTACAAAAGGTCCAATTGTTTCGGCTGCAAAGACCAAACAAGACTCCCATGTGAATTAGGCATTTCCCAAAAGGCTACAAGGTTAGAGGCGTCCCATCGTCTACCGAGAGTAAGCAAGCGAGAAAAAAAATGCCAAGAGCTGCCAAAAGAACCAAAGAGTAGCCACAACTGGCCAAAAGAGTGGCCAAAAGTAGAGTGGCCAAGTTGCCAAAAAGAACCGAAGAGTAGCCAAAACCAAACAGTCGCCAAGACTCCCATGGTGAAGGGGAACCGTGGATCCTGTTGCGAGGGATCGCGCTCCTCCGAGGCAGGCAGAGTTCTGAAGCGCCGGTCTGGACCGTCAGCGGGATCCCCCTGCCTTGGTCATTCAACCCTCAGCCTACCAAAGGAAAACCGCTTTGTGGAGTTCCCTCCATAAAACAAACCCACATGTGGGTGGCGGAAATCACCCCGTGAGATACCGGGATGGACAAAATCCACGTGGCACTGGTTGGATGGATGAACCCCGATTTGCATATTGGCTGATAAACAACCTACTAACTGGTGCAGTCTTCACAGTAGGAGCTAAATCGTCAAACATGGGTGTTTTCACTACCATCTGCTGGATGTACTACCATCAGGAAGTGGGTGTTTCCCGAAATGGTGATTCGGCCCCATGTTGGTTGAAGGGCAAAAATGTAAGATAGCACCAAACGTTGACCCAGCTGCAGCTTGTATTGGTAGAGGCTGCCGGCAACCAGACCCTGCACGAGAACACGGTGGATTCGGCCCGAGGTGTAGTTGCCGAATAAGTCGGGCGCAGAATTGAGGGAATACCTCAGGCAAGTCCCAACCACCTGCAGCGTCGGCACTTTGGCGAGACCAAGTGGCCCCGAGATTTGAGCCACGGCCACTGTATTGCAGGAGTCATTGTCGTCGCGAGGGTCATCCGTGATCCATGTGATACTTACATGGCTATCTCCAGCAACTCCTGCCGCGATAGCCACCTGTTTGGGCACCCAATCCTGCTCCATGCACTCAGCATGCAAACCGGCCCAAGTAACCAGCGTAGTCAACCATGCTGAGACCTCAGTCAACCAGAACGACCACAACTCTGTCATTCACACAGTATCCACTAACGGTGATGTCTGCAGTGTACGTTTGAATATGAGGGTTGAGTTGTTTTTTTTACTAGCCCCGACTATTTACTAGCCCCGACTCAGGCTCTCAAGAGGTTGGCTGCTTCGCTCTCAGGTTGGGGGCAACCGGCGGTATTCTCTGGGGGCCAAGTTGGCCAGGTTGGCGGGGTCAGGTTGCCGCATCCCCAGCATCACCGGCTTTGCTCGTTCCAGGGCTGCCTATTGGCTTTGATGTGGTGGATGCTGGGGATGCTGGGAATGCGGCCGCCCAGCCGACTAACCAGCCAACCAACCAACCAACCAACCAGCCAGCCAACCAACCAACCAACCAACCAACCAACTAGTCCCTTGGCCGGGGCTAAGCTCCGAGCCGGGGCTAGTCAAAAAAAACACCGTTTCCGAATATGAGCCGCCGCCAAAACCCGTATATGGCAAACTGGAATATCTCTGAACCGCTCGTTTTAAAGAGATGCCTTCGTTTTGGAGGGTTTTTGGGCTCTGAATTGGTGGTGTGCCCAAAAACTTCCTCTTGGGCTTTCTTGCCTGGTAGGCTTGAGACAAACTAAGGCATGAACTATCTACATTGGTGCACGTAGAATTAGAGTTTATTGGTGGGTATTAACTACAATGAGATTCATGTCCACCAACCGATTTGGAAGGCGTTCCCCATGAACATTCATGGCCATATAGCACTCTTGCCAAGCAGCTGTCATGCGCTGACAGGATTGGTGCGCCCGCTACCATTTGCAAGCAGACTGGGCCTGAACCTGCTTTGCATCTTCACACAGGCACCACTTGCATGCGACTAGCATTGGCTATGTAGCTCAATCAGAGCGCGATTTTTTCGCATTGGCGACAAATGCCTGCATCATTGGCAGGAATATTGGACAGGAAACGACAAGTGCTAGAAACTCCGTCTTTGGGTGTGAAAGCTAGAGGTCGTCCATGCATTGCTGCACGAAATAAACAGGACACAAGCAAACTAGCAGCTTGGTCACTGGAAAGATGCCCTTTGAGAGCAAGTCTGAGCGTTCAAACAGGCTATGATGCGCTTCAGATTGACTAAGAAACTTACCCTCTTCCCAACATTGACAGGGAGGCTCCCCACAAAAAACGACCTTGTTGTCAGCTTCCATACTTGTTGGAGGGAGGGTATCTAAAGCAGGAACGGAGCGGTCTCCTCATTGGAATGCGTGAGGAAGCCCGACATACAGCAGGTCATCCTTGTTCACGAGCGCATTTGCAAACAAGAGCCAAAGCAGTTGGAAAGCGGGGCGGGAAAATATTACTATGGGCAAGCACAGAATTGCCCTCTGACATGAGCCCCAGACAAATGTATGTTTCCCGAAACATGGGGAAATCCTCTCCGCACTAGCAATAGACTACCAGAAGTCTTGTCAGCTGAGTCACAAATAAAACCCGGCATAAAAATGGTTGACCCAGACCCATGTAAAGAAACACAAAGGCGGCCGAAACTATTCATGGCTGGGATTGTCCCTGACTAACCTTCATCTACCCGGGTTTGATTGTGGCTTAGCTGCTCATATGGACTTAGCGTGCCCAAGTTCTTACTTTTGGTCTTTCTACCCAGGCCTCAAACAAACTAGAATCATGTGGGCCAGGGGTCCATGTTTTGAGCCCCCCAGGGTTTGCTGAGGGGACTTATTTCTCTTCAGGTTTATCTCAAAGGGAAACCGATAGGAACAGCACACAATTTTGCGGTTTACCCCTGTTTTGACGCGTGCACGTACACACACACACAGACACAAACACTGACACAGACACACCTGAGTCATAATCAAAACCCGCTATCAAAATGGTCTACTCAGAACCATGTAAATAATTAAGAAGGCGGCCGCTGCTATTTATGCTTGGGATTACCCCTTACTAGCCTTCATCTGCCCGGGTTTTGTGGCTCACCTGGCACGGACCGAAAGCCCTGTTCGCGCTTAGAGCCCCGCTGGCAGTGCTGCGCAGCCCAGGAGCTGGCACACCAAGCAGCTTGTGTGCGATGACCCCGGCAGCGCTCGTCCCTCAAACACTGGCGACCTCAGACGAGCTGCGTAAACCCCAGGCCAAAATGCGCGGGGCCCGTTGGTGGACATCCGTCAGGTGGGGATTTATGTCAACCACTTTTGAGGTGGTTCTCTATGGAAATACCAACCACTGTTGAGGTTTGTCCCTATTGAAATAGCCCCAAAGGAGAGTTTCTGAAGGTCGTGGACCCCCTCACCTTTCGAAGGGAGATAAACGAAACCCTTGCCATCCCCCAAATACCCCAAAACTTTGATTTAAGGCTACCCAGCCACAAACAAACACACACCCAAAGGTGCCACGGTCAAGACTCCGAATCGGTGGGTCATGGTAGTGCCTCCCTTAGGAACCTTTCTAGTGGGTCCATCTCGCGAAGGCCCTGCTGTTTGACACCGTCGAAGCCACTTTGCAAAGGCGAGCTAAGAGCAATTTGGCCATGGGTCCAAATCCAAATCGTACCCCCAGTGAACATCCCAATCCCCACTAAAATAGGTTCTAAAAATTGGGCGGTGACTCCAAAATGGCACCATTCGTTTTGATCCGCAGCCATTTTGCGAGCTAAACATTTCCAACCTTTTCTTGCCGGTGCTCAGTGACCATGGCAATGGATCCAGCACACGCTTCAAATCCTGGGCGCGTCACACGCACTTGTGTCAGAGGCACCCGATGGCCTCAGATGAACAAGCCAGATGGGCAAGCTGACTAGGGGACCCTTTGGTGGACATCATTTAAGTGTGTCCACCAACCACTCTTGAGGTGGTTCCCCATTGAAGTTCTAATCTTCTCTTGGCAAATCTGGGCCACTGGCCAGGATGGTTGGTAGCTGTCCGCATACCATCCTGCCGTTGCAATCATTTCGGGTATGGTCGTGGACTCGCACAAACTTGCTCACTTTAAGCTAAGGAAGTAGTCATTCTCCAGCAGATTATCTCGGCCATACTAAAGGGTTACCAAGTGAAAGAACTCAACCAGGATGGGTCCAATATGGGAGGACTGATCCCACGCCCTCGTAGGAGTACCAAAGCCCGACCCAGAATTCGTGCGCAAATGACTTGCCGGTCTTTGGCAGCGTGACTCCGCACAGGTGTCGACGGACAGCAGGCCGGCGCGGCAGCACCTGGGTTTCCCAGATGGATGTCAGGGGGTGTCCAAATGCGGCATGTTCCAGGATTTTGAACCAACTCGCCAACCTCAAGTTCGTCTTTGACAGCCAAGCTTCTTGTTGCTCCATTTGTTGGGTGTTTTTTTTACCACCCCTGGGGTGCAGAAATCGTCGTGTGGCATTTGGTATTTGGGGACCCTTTCCTGGTATAAATGGCTCGGTGCTGGCATCATGTTGGCAGCTTCGGGCCTTTTTGCCACATACCCAAAGAAGAAATATCCTGCCGTCAAGTTCGTTGTGACTCGGCTGCAGCCGTTTACCGTATTTTCAATACGAAAGTCATTGGAAGACCGAGTCTTTCATAGTACTTTCAACATGCAACAACACAACTTTGTCTCCTTTCTGAGGTGCCGTAAGAAGACATCTGAGTGCACCACGTCCAGCCGCAACTGATCCTCGCCCATCCTTTGCTGCACCAATCCTCGCTTGCCCATACGGCATGAAGGGAAATGCCCATACCCTTGGCATACACATCATACCCCAAACGTCCCCCAAACCGCCCAAACAACTCCCTCCAACCTTTCCCCGTCCGAGCAAAGACCGAAAAATCGAGACATGCAAATGGCCTCCACCGAGAGATTGCCTCGGCAGGGCCTGCCAAGGCTGCAAGAACCTTTGAATCGTTGCCAAAGCTACGCATGTTTCCCCGAGGACATGCACCCCCCCTGCCCCCCCTCCCGTTGTGTTAGCTTTGGTGGAATTACAAACAAACTCACCTTCAACCCTCATATTTGGCATGGTCAAAGCTCAGTCTTTGCCAGGGCTGTAGAAGAGATTCGTATGGTTGCCACAATCTCCAATGGGGTTGATGACCCCTACCAACCCCAAGGGGAGTGGTCAAATTGTCAAAGCTTTGGCCATTGCGCATATCCACTCATACCTCGCATGTCTCTTGCACGCCTGTTGCGCAGGCATGGCGAACACGCCGCTGCCCCCGCCCGGCCGTTGCTCCAGCCTAGGGGCTTGGGATTCGAGCTTCGGGGTCGCTTCGTCGGCTTGAAGCCGACTCCCCTCATGACCAGCAGAAACGGGCGGAAATGATGAAACCATGTGTTTTTTTTTGTTTGCCACGGAAATGATGAAACCATGTGGGGCTTTTTGTTTGCCACCTGGTCATTGTGTCGTTTTGGCTCCGGCTTTCACGAAGGCTTCTTCGGCGATGGAGGGACGGGCCTGCATCCCAGGTGTCTGCGCAGTGCAGGTTACACCGCTGGGCTGCTGATGCAACGCCTACCGGCGAGTGCCCATTGCCGAAGCAGTGGGCAACAAAAGAAATACTCACTTGACCCAAGGACCTGCACATAATGAACCTTTTGTGACCTTGACGAAAAGTCTCACTGTCTCACTTCAAAAAAACAGTTTGCCACTCAGCAAATCTTCCCAACAAGACAGTTCAGGAACTCAGGGAGTGAAGACTTGGAGGGACACCCAAAACGGTTGAATCGCTTCGGGCTGAGAACATGGCCTGGGCCCGTCCACGGAGCCTGTCAGATCAATCACGTCACGCAGATGATCAGAATAATGCCCTCATTCATCATAGCGACTTGACATGGGTTGAGATGATTACATGGGTAGAGATGATTCAGAATATCTCCAGGTGAAACAGCAAGGATGAATGTTCTGCCCTGGATTCAATCCACACCACATGCTGGCCTGAATCGTCTTCAAGGCAGCCAGCAGCTCACCACTCGCTGCCGGTGTACGCCAGTCCGCAGACAGGACCCCGTAGTCTGGCTATGGACGCCGAAAGAGCATGGTCAAAATGACTTGCTTCCCAGTAAGTCCGCTAGTTTTTAGTTGCGAAATGTTGTGCCCCTTCTCCTTCCTGAATAGATCATAGACTACCAGTAGTCTTGCTCTATCTGCGAGGCAAACAAGTCCCATGTGCCGCGGTCACCACTCATTCCGCCCCCGAGTAGCATGGGGGCGAGTAACCCCCAATTGTCCTGATAAACACTTGGTGAGTGTGCCCAATGTCATCCCCTTGATATTTGTAGATAGAGATGATTGACCGTTGCTCCCATACTGCGCAGACGCTCTGTAAACGCTGCAACTGTTGATGCACAATTCCTGCACCAGTCGGTAGGTTGTGTTTCTGTCACCGTTTGCAGGGTGTCACCCATCCTTCCAAAGTGGATTTAATTTCCGTCGCTGGTAAATGTGTGAGGCCCACAAAGTGGCGGGTGCGTCTTTTTGGAGGGTACCCTGTTTGGGCTGGTTTTTGCCGGGAAACCGAGAGGACACCGAACCCCACGTCTGCGGACGGTGAAGTGCGCCAGCCCCGCTGGTTGGCCCATGGAAGGGGTGCAGGTCATCCCTGCTCCAGGTGCCATCTGCGTGCCATACCGCCCAATCCAGGTCCCCCTGGCCGCTCGGTGAACCTTTGAGGGCAACCCTCTTTGGGAAGGGCCAAAACCCCAGAAAATAAATTACTGGAGAGGTGTGTTTTCAGCCAAAACCGAAACCGAGACTGAAACCCCTTTTTTTGGGGGGGGATCCACGAGTCAATACCTTCCCACAAACCCAACAAGCCGCCTTTTTTGGAGGCATCTCCTCAGAATTTGACCTCCCTTTGCGGGTCTGTCGCAGAAACAGGGGACCCAAGCGATGGTTGTTCTTTTTCACTGCGCACGAGTCTTGATGTCCCCCAAATCAAATCTGCCCTGGGGTTGTGACAGATTTGGCCTGGGACAGATACCGGAGAAAGTCCGGCCACCAGTTTGCGCAGCTATCCTGACTCCATACGGGCGTGGAAAAAAATGACTTGGCGCCCGTGTCAGGTGTCAGGGGAAACCAAAGGCAAACCCCTTCCGCAAAAAACCACACGGGTGTGCCTTTTTAGGGGCTCCCCTCAAAGTCGTGGGTTTTCCTCTCGGTTTCCCTTTAAGACCACAACAAAAGGGGGTACCCTCCAAAAAAGAGGCACAAGCCATAGACCTCTCCGGGCGTCGCCGAAAAGGTCCAGTCCTTGTGGCAGTCGCTAAAGGTGCCGAACTCGCTCACCCAGACCGGCGCCGTATATGGCCTTAATCCGAGCACCTTTCCTTCTGCAAGTATCGCAAAGGGAGGGCAACATTTTGTCTGGCTTTCCTTCTGGCTTCCCATGAAAAAAAGCAAGGTGAACAAGGTAGCCTCAAAACACACAGACACATGAGAAGGTGGCCTGCAAGCGGTGTGCCAACAACTTCGATGTGCACTACTAGGGATGCTTGTCGGAAAAGCCCGATCGGGGACATTCTTGTCATCACAATGTTGCTGCTTGATCGGCAGACTCAAGCGATTGCTAACCACAGGACAATCAAAGCCCGACGCTGGTTCTCCTTCACGATGAAACCCCAGTCTTTGCCAATCTGATTGTGCAAAGCCTGCAGCATCGCCGCACTGATTATTCCTCTCACGAATGGTGAGAGCAGTCGCAAGCCTCGTAAGTGTCCGGCAAGCCTGGATAGGACCATGAATAGCAGTGCGTGCTGTATACCTGCGAGAAAACGGCATGCAATCATTCTATCTGAGGTTCAGCTTGCTTCTCTCAAGATGTCGAAGGGCATTCCGTTTGGCTTCCATTTCCGCTTGGAAGCAGCCTTGCTTGGCCTGTGTCGATGCTCATAATCGAAATCCTGCCCTAGGCTGGCTTGCTCCAAGCCCAGCATCACCTTCTGTAGAGTTTATGGAAATGCCTTTTCCTTCCAAAAGGTCTGAGGGGCGAATCGGTCATAAAGACCAGCCATGGTGGCCCTATTTCTGTCTGAGCTTCAGGAGATGCAAAGCGATGTTTTGGGAAAACTTAGCTGGCCCTTTCTTACGTGTTCTGACGATGGCTTCTGAGAACCTAGGGGGCAGGGGCGGCCTTACTGCATGGTGATTCGTTTTGCTTGCGTGGCAGCTGCCTGCTCAAAACGCGCGACCCGAAAAGGTCACGAGCTTGCCAGGTTGATGGAGGTGAACAGGCAACCTGCGATGCCATCACTGCAAAACGCTCACAGCGAGGAGTTTTCGCCTGTAAACACCTGTGAGGTCCTTGCCGTAGCTCATGCCGCCCTGAGGCCGGCTGGTAAAATTTGGTCATCTCCCGAGGCAGTGAAGGGCGGGTTAGCACACCTTGCTTCCCCAAAAGGCCCAACTTCAAAAGGCCAACCTTTTGGAACCTTGACTAGATGGATCAAAACCGGTGACCAAAAGGTCAAAAGATCGGTTTTCGGCAAGCGAGACACTGAGAGATCAGCCACTATCACCAGAAGCGACGGGTTCACGGTGAGAACTGCATTGCCAGCCTGACAAGATCTGACAAGCATGAGCCAAATGCTCAAAATCGGACCGTCACAAGGCATGGCTTGTTTCCTTGCGGCCTCCCTTCAAAACCACTCCACAAGGGCCATCCTCAAAAAGGACGCACCCAAATGACCCGCTTCCTGCGATGCGCTTCGCGCCTTTGTCGCTGCTGCATGCCAGTCCTCACTGCACACCATGTTTCAACATGACCAAGGGCGAACAAAAACACACCTCCCACTCCCTCGGATTTGCGGACAGAAATCGCGGATTCCAAGTTAAAGCATTGGAAGAATTACCAAATTTACCAAATAGACAAAGCCGCCCTGTAGCTTCCTATCTGCTTTTAGTACCAGCACAATGGGTCTGTTGTCGTTCTGGTGTTGAAGGAAAGCTGAAGGACAACTATCTTTTTGGTGCTCTCATCATCAGGGAATCCTTCGGGATCCCTTTTGTTTTCCGTTTGATACCATCCAGCCCCCCCCCCCCCGGCCTTGTGAGTCAACAGGCTGAAAGTAGGCCCAAATCCGTTCATGCGGGCAAGCAAAGGGGATGAGTAACCAAAATGGGGGGGGTTGCATCATTTACTTTCACCCAACTCTGCCAGCTCCAAAAAACACATGCCCCCATTTGCACCAGGCTCAGGCCAGGGCATTCGCACCTCCGCCTCCCCAGTGTGGAGATCCCTCTGAGGAGGCCCGCACCTCCCACAGCGCTGCCCTACACCGGGTAACATGAGCAGCATACTAAACTGATTAAGTGTAGTTGGTGACTTTGGTTGAAAGGGACACCAAAAAAAACAACCAAATTGTTCCGAACCCCCTAGTACAGCGCCCGAAACTCTTTGAGTCATTGGCTTTTGGTCCCACTAAAATCTACATGGTCACAAAGATTGATACGTGCCTTGCCTTACCGCTCATAACACCGGGTAAAACCACAAACTAAAATGATCAATGGGGGTTTTGGGCGCTGCGCATATGGACCCAAACACAGCTGTGGAAACTCACATTCTCTGTGACAAAGTGGTCAATTCCCATGACTTCTTTCTTAACCTGCTTTTGGGGCATGCTTTTTGGAATGCCAAAACACACCCACCCCAAGAGTACTCTCCAAAAACGACACACCAAATTCCATGCAATGTTTGCGGTCGAACAGGTTGCCTTGAGTCACACTTTGTAAGTCACGCTCCTGGATGTCCTCACAATGGGCATGTGCCAAAAGAGGGTTTTGGACCCCCACAATCATGGTTGTCCTTTTGGTTGTCCTTCAAACCAAGGACGGAAAGGGTGAAAAAACACATACACACACAAAACAAACAAACAAATACACACACACAAAAGGGTGAAACACACACACATACAAAGGGTGAACAAACACACACACACACACACAGACACACACGCAGACACAGACACACAGACACACACACACACACCACACACACACACACCACACACACACACACCACACACACACACCACACACAACACACACACACACAAACACCACACACACACACACCACACACACACACACCACACACACACACCACACACAGACACACACAGACACACACAGAAACACACACACACACACACACACCGCACACACCCACCACACACACACACACACCACACACACACACCACACAAACACACCACACACACACACCACACACACCACACACACACACACCACACACTCCACACACCACACACACCACACACACCACACACACACACACACCACACACACACACACCACCACACACACCACACACACCACACACCACACCACACACACACACACCACACACAGACACACACCACACACACACACACACACTCCACACACATACACACACACACACACACACTCACACACACACACTATACACATATATCACACAAAAATCACACATATATACCATATGCACACACCACACACACACACCACACACACACACACACCGCACACACCCACCACACAAACACACACACCACACACACACACACCACACACACACACACCACACACACCACACACACACACACCACACCACACACACACACACCACACACACCACACACCACACCACACACACACACACCACACACTCCACACACACACAAACACCACACACACACACACGCCACACACTCCACACACACACACACACTCCACACACACACACACACCACACACACCACACACCACACACACCACACACACACACACACCACACACACACACACCACACACACACACCACACACTCCACACACACACACCACACACACACACACCACACACACACACACACACACCACACACACACCACACACACAAAAAAAAAAAAACAGAAACAAAAAACACGCACATGCGCACACACCCTTGTCGCCTCGCCTCGTTGCGCAGCTCGCTGCCCACGACCCAGGGTTGCCTGGCGCGCGCCGGAGTCGTTTTGCTTGATCCGCGGCACCGCGGTACCGCCTGACGTAGCGAGCGGCCAGCTTCATGTGGGCCTCGCGTGGCGCCGGTCGATCGAGCGGCACCGGCGAATTGCATGGCTCTGTGTGCTTGGTGGCGGGACCTCCGGAGGGAATTTGGTGTATGTGCTTCTTTTGGAGGCTCGGTCGCTCGTTTGGAAAGACAATTCTGAGAGCGCCGGCCTGAAGCCAATCACTGGTGGACCAGCGCTCGTTGTACCAAAGCCCATTCTCGTCCGTGTCGGAGCAACACCATGTGCCTGCCGACTGAGGCTTCTGGAAAATTCGGCTGTTGCTTGAAAATTGGGACGGAACACCCCCTTCTCGTCGTCCCAAACATGATAGACGAGCAGCGAGTTTTGTCAGTTCTCACATGCCCCCCTCTTGCTCCAGGATATGAGTAAATGTCCCTTGAAACCAGCTAAAAGAGGCTCCACTATTCTGTGAATTTTATTCAGGAACCAGCTGCAAAGGAACCCCCGCACGTTGAATTCCATCAAAAGGTCCTATCGAAATTCACCCCCTGAGAACTCCCACCCTCAGAAACCCTCCCCAAAACGCTTGGCTTTCCGTTGGTTTCCGAACCCAAGCCGATCCAAACGGGGCGCGGCAAAACCCACGGACCGTCACACCCATAGGTGGCCTTTCGTGAAAATAGAGGGCCCTGGTACATGGGGCAACCCATCTAAACCAGGAATCGCCCTCTATTTGTTTTTTACAAAAACCAAAAAGGACACCTATGGCCATGGGTCAAAAACCAAATCGTACCCCCCAGTGAACATCAACAAATCCAACCACTAAAATAGGAAGCCTAAAATGGAGGGTGAATCCACCTACCAACCAAAATGGGATCCCAAAAAAGGACACCCATGGAGTCACAGCCCGTTTCGTTTCGCGGCGCGCCGTCGGAGACGTGGTTGTCCAGGAGGACCAGTAGCTGGGCCCGGGCCTGCAGCTCCGAGGAGCGGGTTCATTTGTCAGGACTCATTTGGCTGGTCGGAAATAGGTACCGCAATGGGTTGCCCTGGGAAATCCGCCGACAACAGACGGCGTGTTGGACACAAAAAATGCTTCTTACCTCTTTACCTGTTACCCCTCCCCTAACCCTCCCCAGGGGCACCATTTCAGACGGGAATGGATCTCAACAAAGAAAAGGGGGCAAAAATCTCAGAGGGGAAGGGGGCAAGGGGACAATTCCAAAGGGACGCAAATAAGAAAGCAGGCCTGTAATGTCGGCGGCCTGAGCCGGAGGCGTTAAAATGGAAAGAAGGACTCAAACCTGCGGTCTGGTGGTCTTAGTTTGACCCACATGACCCATACCCATTTGTCAGATTCCGTACAAAACCCATGTTCCATGACCACTGGAGGCGTTTCACGAAATGGGCGTTCGTCGTTTTGTTGAGCACATAGTCCGCAGACCTCAAAACCCCAGTTTCCACAACCATAGTCCAAGCTGGCCAACTATATTCAGGCTCCGGCGCAAGCGTCGATCACCTGACACGAAGCATCAGAGGGGTGTGGTTCCTTGTGAAAACCCCCGGCTGGTATTGAGGGAACTCCTGGCTGGTATTAAGGAACACCGCCATGTTTGGCTCCCCACAATTTTGACAGATACCCACAGTATGTGAACAATGAGACGTATGCGAGTTCAAGACCACACCCGGCAAGTTACCATCCCAGGTATGTTTGCTTGCTTGCCTGTGTGCAACTTTATATGGGCATGTGTCAAAATAGGGGGACCTTCAAAGGTGATCCCTTCAGTTTGGGTTCCCTTCAAGAAAGGGTACGCTCCAAAAACAGCAAACCATATTGTGGATCTGTCTGTTTTTAGGCGAGACCTGGAATGCTTTTGATTTTCCCCTCTAAACCACAAAAAGATGATACCCTCAAACAAAAAGAGGACACGACTACATCTTTGTGGAAAAACGCGCACATGCCGACAAGTCGCCGCGTCCAGAATCTCCAGCACTGACTTGCCCTTGAGCTCCGGGTTGGCTGCCAGGAGGGAGTGCTGCAAATGATCACTCACCGCAGGATCTGTTTGCACCTCGAGATAAAAGCCAGTCGACCCAATGGTTTTTGGTGTCTGAAGGTGCACAAGGGTCCCTTTCCCAAAAAGAGACTCCTCCAAACTCATCGTTGGCTTTAACAAACAATTGCTCTTTCAACAATCAGAGTGGATAGCGGATCTTTGCAAGATGTTCCAAAACCCATTTGTTCACTTTAAATGTGATGTCCGTTTGGGTTCCATGTCTTCGGCGGAGTATGGACGCCAGTGCCGCTGGAGTGTTCGCATTGCGCACATTGCGCATAAATTCTAACCCGCATGCTTTCTAGTACACAAATATGACGAGGAAAAACTCGACAAAGCAGGTCCCCTGAAAAGCGCCACGCTCAACCGGGATAGGTCGCGGGCCATCCACACGGACCACGGAAACCGGACGCAATTGAAGCCCATCTCGCGGAAGGTGGAGGCAATACCTGGGATGCTGACTTCATAGGGGCCATGGGTCAAACATAGGCGTAAACAGGGTACCGACAACATTTGACACCCGTACGAGCGACAGTGACAAATATGCATGTTGCTTCCTTTGACATTGGATTTTGGTTCGTGACCCCCATTGCTGAATGGTATTCTGGTGACTGCGCCCAATGTCATTCCCTTGAATACAGTAGATGACCTCATAAGAGTCAAAACAAAACCGGTCAGCGCTATAGGGGTGCGCACATAGCCATGTAAAAGAATGAAAGGGCGGATGCATCTAGTTCAGGTTGGGACTATTCACATTCCTACCTGTTGATTGTGGAATATACGGACTCCCACGCAAGAGTCTGACTATGCATCTGTGGCGCTAAAAGCACTTCGGAGATGCAAGCCTCCGACAATGCCATCCTGCATGCAACAGCAGAGTCGCTTGCTTCTTGTTTGAAGAAACCACCCCTGGCCGCCAACCAAAATAATAGTGTTTAACGAGTCAAATTACATTACGAGAGGCCCGATTCGAATCGCCTCCAACCCTCTGGCCTTCACTTCAGCACCACCCCAATTGACACACGCCAGCTTCACGCGCTCGCCCTGCTGGTCAACGATCCATCTCCCAGAAGTCCTCAAGTGTGGGAGTTTCTCGAAATGGTGCTTCGACCCATTTTAGGTATTTCAGGCAAACCAAAAGAAACCAGCCGTTTGCGGGAACCCCTATTCTTGCAAGGTCGACTGGGTGTCTTATTGGGGGCGTCCTTTTGGGGGCCGGTTAAAGGACAAGGAGACCCGCCCAAAAATGTCCCCTATTTTGGCGCAGACTCTTTTGTGGGCCATGACTCATGGCTCTCCTGGTCTAACCAGCAGGAAATTCCCCCTAGCAATTGCAAAGGATGGTTTGGCCATGGCACATGGCGGGACGTCGATCACTGCAGGCTTGGCCATGGCCTCTGATAGCGTGTTACTCGAACATGGGTGAAAGGCTAAAACAGGCTCTGGGAAACCAGTGAGCAAAGTCAGGATTCGAAACCCCATCCCCACAGCCACATCTCGCGCACAAGTGAGGGCCATTCAGAAACAGTTGAAGGAGCCTGCACAAAAAACACGTTATGCATAAGGCATAAGGATCTACACAGTCGGCGCCTTTTTTCCATTGAGAATCGTCTCCGTACGCAACAACCAAGGCTTGGTCTTGGCTCACACATGTTCAATCCCTGAGGTCCTGAGAGGAAGAGCCGGAGGCCACGTCGCCTCCTCAGCGACGCAGCACTTGTGGCAATGCAAAAGATCAAAGATCTCTGTAGTTTTAGTGTGGGGAAGGGTTCTGACCAACTGTTGGGGCCGAGCTTTAAGTGGGGCCGCAATCCTTTGCGCAGAGCCTGTTTACAATTTGGGTTTGTGTCAAAACAAAAAACAAGAGAAACACACAAACACTGATATGTGTGTCTTGTTCTTGTTCGGAAATGCTTCATGCGGTCCACGACAGTTCGGAGCCTGTTTCTTGCATCATGCCCAAGTCCAATGGCTGGGTCTCAACTGGGCCTTTCAGAAACAAATCAAATGTCGCGCGACCCAAAACCATCCTAAGTGCGCTCATGTCTGAGGAGCCAATTGCAGGATTGGTAGATGATGCTCGCAGAAATGCGGCGGCGTGTCGACGTGTTGCCCCACATTCTCAGCGGTGCACACTGGCTGCGTTTGTTGGGAGGCACCGCTGCCGCGGAGCAGTTTGCAGCGGTCAAGCCGGGCAGCGCGGAGCTTGGACGCAGTCAAATCCCTCGAAAAACCGGCCAACTCCAGCCAAATTCCCCTCCAGAAGCCAATCAAATCCCCTCTAAAAAATTTCCCCAGAGACCGGCCCAGAACCCGGTCAATTCCATACATCTTCGCTTGGCCCCAGTCCACTTCTGTGGCTCTCTGTGTGGATCTCGTTCTATCTAGCCCTTGAAGCTATATTATGGAAACGCACGAACATGCACCCACCCTCTATCTTGGAAAACCAGCTCGCGCATTTCGGTGACTCACTCACTCAAACAAACACAACACTTCAAGGCACACCAAAACACAGTACCTCAAAGCCAGCCGAAAGTATTCTGGCCGAGGCGGGCAACGCGAAGCGTTTACAATTAAGGCAAATATTAGCACTGTTTTGCAATTCCGGGACCCTGTGGGGGGTGGTTTTACCTTGGCGCCCTCTGTACATTTGCTCAACCACAAAAAACGGTGCCACCCCCCAAAAAAAAATAAATAAAATAAAAAACACAACCCCATATCCGAGCTCAGCAGCTCTCAATTTCACCTCTTGTCCAAGGAAAGACTCATAGGACACGCAAAGCAGGACTTTACGCTGACACCTCGTGAGCCGCACGGTTCTCCATGTGCTGGTCAAAGACGTACACCATCAAAGCCAAAAGATGCAAATCATGCTCTCCATGTCTCCCAAGCTCCAAATAACTTTCAGGGTCGACCCTCTTCCTGAATAGAACCTGACATCCATAAACTGTTGGTTCTACCAGCATGGCTATAAAGGTCTATACAGGCCTTATGATCCTCACGAAACTACCTACCAAAATCGACCGCCCACAAAAATGGAGGCGGAGCCACCTATGGCTGTAAACTGATCTTTATGGTAGTAGAACCCCCCCCCCAACACACAAAACAAAAAGAAGCCCTTTTGGCATCTTTTTCGGGCGCTCTCGGCACTCTCGGCATCACTCTCAGGCCGGAGCTGAACAGCTCAGCAAGGCCACCCAGGCCCAGGCAACCGACATTGCAGAGATGCCTTGCCCTGAGTCTACTGGCCAGAAAAGTGCAAAAACCGTAGGTGGCCTTTTGGCCAAACAAAAAACTGGTAGTGGAATAAATTCCATCTAAACCAGTGCCATGTATTTTTGACCAAACCAACCTAAAAAGGACACCCATGGCAAAAACTCTTTGAAAGGCCAACTCTGCCAAGCTTGGCCTTGGTCTGTCAGGTTTTCTTCTAGCGGTCCGTTTTGCGGTGGGTCCAACTTTTGCTCATAGGCATGGTAAACCACTACTTGCCCAGGCAACATGCCCGCACGGGGTCATGACTCTTGCTAACTGCCAAGGGGCCTTGTGCTTTGCTTCAGCGTTCTGTGGGGAAACATTGGCCCTTTGTCGATGGTCCCGGCAAGCGCTGTAAATTTGCCTCAGGAATGGACAAGATCGCGCTGGAAAACAAGGAGAGATTAAGAGTTATGGTTGAAGCTAGTGCGCAGCGTCAGCCCGTGCTCATGGGTTTGAGCTTGACCGGCAGCACGCAGCGCAGCATTTCTGGCAGCATGATCAAGCACTCACCCTGAAGGTGTTGACGCTGGTGTCATTTTGCGCGCGCGCGCGGTGAGCCATCTCAGGCAAGTGCAACCTGGCTACAACTCAAGCACCGCGGATTCATGATGTTAGGAGTCATGAAACCGTCAAGGACGCACAACTGCAAAGCACAGTGTCGAATTTATATAAATCCAATGATACACGGCAAATGACCCCAAATGATCCCAATAAAACACCTTTCCACCAGCGGTTTCCAACTCTTTAATCATAGATGGGCATGGGTCAAAATCCAAATCGTACCCTCAGGGACCATCCCAATCCCCACTAAAGTGGGTTCTAAAAATGGGGTGAATTCAACCCCAAAGTGGGATCCCAACACGGTTTGCACCACATGGCTCCTATGGCCCACGTTCCTCCAGTCCAAATGGCCAGTCCCGCGCCTTCACAGCCTTGGCAGTCTCGCCAAGACCTCCCCTGCTGCCGCTTCCGCCACCTTGGAGTCTGGCAGGTCCCATCGAAAAGCTGCAGCTGTGGGTGGTTGCAAGTGGCCACTTTCCAAAAAGGCATCCATTCGATGGGTCAAAATGACTGGGGGACAACAGGTTGGTTCCATTGTGTTTGAGGACTCATTTGTTGGAACTTTGTTGGAATCCCTCAGCTGTTGTTCCGCAAACCCTGAGGCTCGCACAGTATGGCGCAAAGATCTGCGCATGCCGCCGCTCGTCCGACTCAGAGACGGAGGCCTAGCAGAACATCCGCGTGGTTTCTGGTTTGTCATGTTTGTCAAATGTTTCAACGGCCTAAACTGAAAAGAGGCTGTTTGCACAGTTTGATGGTTATGCAGGGTTGGTTGCAACATTTGGCTGAGAAGTTCCAAAAATGGTCATAAATCCAAGCAGGGGTCTACTTTTTGACTACCCCAAGGTAGACTTACACCCAGGGGTGTTGCTTGGGAAATCAACCACCCCTGGGTTTAACTCCTGTTGAGGGAAGTCAAAAGGTACACTGAATCCAAGCACCTGATCCCGCGCCTTGGCGCTCTCCAGTGCGGTGTACAAGTGACCTCGGCGGCCGGCCGGGCCCGTGCTAAGACTTTAAGAGCGCCAGGCACGTGAGGTCAGACTCAGAGCGGCGCCCATGGTGATCTTCGGCTCTCCAACTGCCTCCTTCCTTAGACCAAAAAGCGATCTGGCCAGATACATGAAGGACGCTACTCCCCTGCAAATTCACATGGAGCCCGACAAGAGGTCCATTCCCCAGGGGAGTGTTCCCAAAGGCGTGCCATGTGGGGAGGATGTCAAGCCAGCGACTTGAGCTTCTCATTCACCGCCTCGATCTTCGCAGACGAGAAGAGGGCATTGATGTCCTGCGGAGCTGACCACCCAAAGCCTGAAAACCAGTGGACACTATCAGCGAACTATCCAAAACAAAAACCGAACAAGCCCAGCCGCCCCCAACAGCAACCCCGGAACCCTTCCGGACACCTACCCCGGAGCTGCTCCGATCAAGAATCACGGAAGCTGACACAAAAGTGTTGGAAGACGCTTTCCATTTGGGAAAGCCCTTGCAAACAACTTCCATTGTTGGAGAAAGGAGTACACCTTGTGATCGAAGGCGCATATGCAACTTTGATATTAAAAAAAAAAAAAGTCGGTCCGCAGAGGTGAACAACCGGGGTAGGCGCGACACCAACTGCCGGAGCTGCACCTCATCCGAAGGAAGTGAGCTGCGAAAATATGTCGACCAGGGTGGCTCCCTTTGTGGGGGTTCCCCTTGGACAGTCAAGAGTTGCAATCTACTGGTGGGTGTCCATTGAAGGTACCACTTTTGGAGGTTCCGGCAAGGGAAATTGTGGAAACCCTGCTTGAGGGTATCCTTGTTTGGTTGCTTGGGAAACCAAAGGAACATTACCCATTTTGGGGATATGCTGCAGGACAAACCCTCATAGGAATTCTTACAATGGCTGTGATGGGGTTTGCCAACCAGCATGGCACATGTGGCAATATGTCCAACAAGCAGTGAGGTGTCAATTTGTTTATCACATTTGTTTGATGCCTTGCCAACGCCCCTTGCTTCCTGCCACTCAAATTGTGGCCCCTGGAGTCTGCTTGAAGGGAGTGGACTAGCCGATTTCTTTTGCCTCCACAGTCTGCTGCGCCTGAAATACATGATGCAAATGGCTAAAAGCGATGGTTTCGCCTTGGACGAATTCTGGTTGCAGCTAGACCAGCCAAACGCATCGCAGGCGTTCTGGACCCAGACTATGAAGTCCCACAAAACCTGGATTGGCCAAGCGACGTCATGGCAGGCATCTTCATCTAATGTCTGCTGCTCACCCAGTGGCGTCGCTTTGACCCGTCGGGTTGAAAATGGTCGCACTATGAGGTCGCGTGGCAATCCAGAAGCAAATTACCAAAACGTGCTTCTCGAGGCACATACGCGCTCCATGCAGGGCGCAGGCACTCGCGAAGGACATCCAAGTTGTACTTGCTCAGCCCTCGGAGACCTGCGCCTATTCAAATATAAGGGTTGCATCCCGAGCATTGGCAAGTGCCATCAAGCTCTGCTCAATGGCACGTGCAGTTCGAGTTTTACATTCGACTGCGACGGCAAGATTCGTCCCAAACAACTCATCTTGCACTCTTACCCTTTCGGCTGCCCTTTTTGCCTGCCAAGAGCTGGTTACGTTGTGGCAAGGCAACTACTCATGTCTCATAGGATCCCGACACCCTTTTTCCTGGTTTGCGCCCATATAAGAGCTTACTAAGGGCTTCTGGCAGAGGGAGGGGCGATTGCGGGGGCGGGGGGGGGGGGTCCTATGAATGTTGAGTGCTGTTCCCTTGACCATGGCACATGCGACCAGCACGCGCCATTCTTGCGGTTCTACCTGCACTACCAACATTGTGGCTCTCAAGACTTGTATAGGGATTACTACAATCCTTAAACCTGGTAGAACCAAACTGGCCCGTTTGGGGGTCGGTGCTGTGTCAAGGCAACTCATAGTGCCCACTACAAAGAAAAGCCCCCTCGTCACCCTTGACCTCCAGTCTGATGGCATCTGCCGGCCTTTTCCTCTGCGGCCTTTGCCTTTCGGCCGACTGCTTCCTTTGCCCAGGCACCTTCGCTTCCTAAGTGACAGAAGGCACCAACTTGCCAGGCGCGAACAGGGTTCCTTCTATGTTCCCTTTGGAACAGTCCGAAAGGAAACTCAAGTTATCAAATGCAGACACATCGCCCAAAAAATCCATCGTCAACACAAGCACGAGGCATGTAGCCAACAAGGTTCCTCAAATACAACCAAAGACCAGCTGCGTGTTTTCGCGGCGGTGTGTGCTTCAAGGCGCCCTGCCCTTTGGCTTCTTCGCCAAGCCGCCAAATGGCGAAGCGTCGGTTCCACTCCCGCCTGGACAAATGGATGTCCGGCGCAGGCGTGGGCTGGGCAGCAGAGCTCTGCTCCCTCACCTTCTCGATTTCGAGCCTTGGACTTGACGTTGACTCCCGAAAGCCCCAGGTCTGAATCAAATGCGGCGGGTTTTTCTGGAAGAAAGGATTCCCCACTGAAAAGGGAGCCCCCTTAACAAGAAGTGGGGGTTGATTGATCAGGGGGCAGCACTAACGTTTTGGTTGGACGCTTGTTTGTTGTTGGTTGTTGTTGCTTCTCTTGTTTTGTTCCTTCCTTTTTTTTGGGGGTGGGGGTCCTGAGTTGGTACCCTTTCAGGTTTGTTTAAAGGGAAATCAGGAAGATTCCTGAAGCTATTCTGGACCCACCAGGCGGAAAAAGTGAAACTCTCTTCCTAGCCAATAGGAAATAGCCACATTCGAGAAGGTCAAATGGATAAAGTTGAATTGCCATTGCTAGCTAGTAGGGAAGTAGTCATTGCCTGAATGGCTAAACGAGGTCTAATTTAAAACACATGCTGCTTTCAACCCACCAAGATTCAATCTTTGGGGGAAAATCGTCATGTCCTAAAGGTCACCCATCCTCCCACAAACATAGCACTCATGGATAGCAGGAAGAGTTGCCTCTTAAAGGGACCCTCAGGTGCTATGTGAGTAGGTTACTCCAGTCGTGCCAAGAATCCGTCGGGTGAGCAAAGCTTCGCGTGCGCGTGGAGCGGCCCGGATTTCGCGTCTTTCTGACAGGGACCCGGGTCTAACATGGTTTCTCAACAGTTGGGCCCGAGAAATACGCTGTTTCCTTGGCTTCCGCTTAGGCCACCGACCAAAAGACCAAAAGGGGGGTCGCCATTCTGAGAAACTTTGAGATCCTAGACTTTCCCTTTTGCTTGTAAGTTAATGCAAGAGCAGGACCAGTATCATCACCATTTTCAATTTCAAGGAGTCCTGTTTTAATCGGGGTCAACGTCAATGAGTCTTTCCATCTTCATGCAAGCGTGCTCCCTGCCATGGATGCGACGCCCCTTGTTGCCACATGTGGGCATGTAACAGAAGACTGGCCAGCCATGGCTTCACACGTCTTGCCCGGAAAAGACCAACACCTGCCCGAGAAGCGAGCAAATATTTGGGAGAGCGGGGAGGGCCCTCCGCTCGACCTACCGTGTATATGTCTTGGAGGGTTCTGAACGCCACTTCGGCCGAAGGAAAGCTGCCAAGGCTGAAAGCAAAACTGAATCAAAGCAAGCAAGCGGTCTCAAAAGGAAAAATGCTCTCACGGCGCGCTTGCCAACCTTGAGCGCTTCTTGGACGGGTCATCTCGGCATCTTCAGATTGGCCAGAGTTGTCCTGAGGCCAACGCAGCCGAGAATGCAGCATGTACGGACCTGCGTTGTGGCCAAACAAATAACGCTACACTTTTGGGGCAAGAAACCTAGCAACCCATCGAAAGGTAGCCAACTCCTTGTGTAAATGAATCCAAGGTGCAGTCTTCCCGGTTCTTGAATCCGACCTCGCATCTGATGTCCCTAAAGAGTCAGATAAGCCCTGCGAGTCGGAGGGCCGTGAATCTGGAGAAGGTCCTGCCGCAAGCCCCGCAAGCCCAAAGGGGCGTCCCCTTCCCAGAAGAATCCTCTGCCTGCCTTTGGGGGTATTTTCATCTGGCCATGGGCAAATCGTACCCCCAGTGAACATCCCAATCCCCACTAAAATAGACTAAAATGGTTGGTGCACCTACCCCAAAATGGTACCAAAACGGTTTTGACCCACAGCCATCTCGGTAAACCAAGCAAGTGATGGCGCAGCACCGAGCTCGTGTCCTGGCTCCTGATCTGCCCATCTGTCCGTCTTGTTGGGTGGCATGGGGACACCGGATGGCAAGAGGCAAAGCTGCAAATAGACTAACAATCAGCGCAGTCGAGGTGTTGCGTGCCACGTGTGTTGTGCTTTGCGTTCATTCATTGTTTGTGATATTTGCAAGAACGTCAGTGCATGTGACGGAATATCATTTGAGCAAAAACTGCCAGGTGTCATTTGAGCATGCCACCACTTTGCATTGACAACTGCTTTCATTGCTGTCCAAAAAAGCAAGGTAAGCTGCAAAGGCGCAACGACGGCCAATCCAAGCATATCATCAACTTTAGAAATCAGGCGCGTTGAGCGCGGAACATTGAGGTCAGCTTCTGCTGAAGCCGGAGCGCCGTCCGTGAGCTTATTCTTCCTGCAAGGTGACGACAGAATGGAGCACTCAGCATGAACCTGGTTGAACATCTGTCACATCTGGATCCTGCTCAGCACACGCCGTGAAACATCTTCAGAAAACATGGCGCCAATGCGACCATCTGCAGTGCGTGCAACACGTAAAATACCTTCAACATGTGCAAGAGGAAGGTCATTTTTCCCCAACCGTTTTGGGAAGCCCCCCGGTCAGCTGGCTGGTTGGTTGTTTGCTTGCTTGCTTGGTTGGTTGGTTAGTTGGTCAGTCTGTTGGTTGGCCGCACTGCATCAGCGGCCAGTTGGAAAATTCTAGGGGCTTTGGGGTGAGTTTTCGGCTGGAGGTCTTAATGGGGGCGGGTGTTGCAAAAAGCACCAAATTGGCTGTGATCCTTGCCTTGCCCCCGGATGTCTCTGCAACACTTGCATCGGCAGAGCGCCTTTAGCCTAGTGGGTGCTTCTCAAAGTCCCTTAAAGTGGTTCGTTCCCTTTGAATAGAAACCAAAAAGGGCTCCATTTTGAGAAACTCCCTTGAGCCCAGCTTCGCGCCTTGCCAGTACTTGACAAATGTCAAGCTTCTCCGCCTCGGAAGGAAGGCCTCGCATGGCACGGCCAGTGAAGACATGCCTTTTCCATTCTGAAATTCTGCTCAGCAAGCCTTCTTAACACCAGCGCAGCTATTTCTCCCGACATGCACCTCCCCCCAGATCCGTCTCTTGCCTGGGCCCCTTGCCACAGTAGCAGATCTTGTCAAAGCGGCCGGGACGCATCAGGGCAGGATCAACCATGTCCGGTCTCCCAGTTGCAGCAACCTGAAGTGGCTGTGAATCTTCGGTTGGACCACAAAGGGTGGACATTACGTGCGGGCATCATGCCCACCAACCACTTTTGAGCTGGGTCCCTATTAAAATTCACAACCAAGTGGAGTTGGAAAAAAAGGCCGCGCAGTGGAACCAAGTGAACCAAGTGCCTGACCACAAAGACTCGGCCTCTGTCCTCAACCTTGCAGCAGGAGTCATTGAACTGCTTCCAAAAACGGCAGTTCAAGAAAGGCGAGGCCCGGACCCCATCCAGGTAGCACAGCATCTGGTTGACCACGCGGTCCGTGACGCCCGTGGAGTCAGCTGGACCATCAGTGGGGCAGTGGGTCTCTCACAGACAGTCTGAGGGGCACAGCATCATAAGCCCTCTGGAACATGGGACGACCCGAACATGGGACGACCCGCACATTGTTTTAATGCCAGACAGGCCTGTGGTCTGGGCCAAAATGGGAAGCCCATTTGATCTCAGGGCCCCCAAAATCAACACGAGGCCATCATTGAGCCTGCCGTATCCTGGCAGGATTTCCGCACATACAAAATCAATCCAACGCCTCTCATCGACGAATTGTCGTTGGCGCGAACGTGGCACGGGGTTCCCTGCAGTTTCTGCGGCGTCCCCTGCCGTCGAGCCATCTCGTCTCAGACCTGGTCCAGGCACTCCCGGACCTTCTGCACCAAACCATCGGCCGTCCTTGGTCGTTGGCGACGCATTCATCCTTCAATGGGTTCGTTCACACACACACACGCTGGAAATGGACCAACGGATGGACATCAAAAAAGGTAGGGATTCATGTCTACCAACCATTGGTGAGGTGGTGCCTTAGTGGGTTCCTTTCGGATGCGAAAAAAACACAAGGTTTATATGCTACCAGTGTCGGGACCCGTCACCATGATGAGGAGCATGTTGTCTGTCGCCATCCCTTTCCATTATTTTGCACAGCCAGGCAAACACGGCATTACTCACGCATTTCACTCGTTCACTTGCCTGGAGCCATGCTCAAAATACGTTGTTCCAACAGCTGGCTGCTTTGACCAAACCTCATTTAAATTCAATCTGTGGGAACGCAAGTAGGGGGGCAACAATTTCCCTGCGAGAACAAGACACTTGCATTATGTACGCTTATGCGTCGCTGCTGAGACAGCGTGACACTGTTCTACATTCCTGGCCTGGCCAAATATATGGATGCCCAAAACAGAACGCAACTTGATCCTGCTGGGCGGGGACGCCTTTACTTTGATTCAGGATTGCAGCTATGAAGTCGTTTGTTGCTTGTCGCCTAGTGTCACGGGTAATATCCGTGACATCCGTTCCAACGATGACCGCTACCCACACGGCCAAGCTCGGAGTGGGAAGCCCTTGCCTCAGGATTACCTATCCACTTTGCCGATGGTCGTTCGAAATGGGCGATCTAAGCGCAGACCCCCTGCCAAGGCTTTTGCGCAGAGTCGAACACACAGAGTTGCTGTGCATTGCTACTTGGCTGCAGGCGCCAAACAAATCAGGGCCATTCGCGTTGGGCAGGACAGAGAGTAGGCTGAACATTTGACCGCCTAAGGCCGCAAAGCGAGCATCCATTTTAGAAATCCCTCGGCATACCTTGACAGAGCCACGCTGAGCAAGAAACGTGCACTTCCTGCAAGCCCTGCAAGCAGTGAAGCTTGTTGCTAGTGGAAGAAAAACTCGTCCTTTTGCAGGAGGTTCAAAGCTTAGTTCAGGCGTACCAAAGAGCAACCAAGCGTCTTCTTGCCATCTCCCAGCAGCATCTCGTTGTTGCCTTGTCCGCTCTTAGACACCCTGCAAACAGTTAAGCAAGGGGAAACAATCATGTCAAAAAGGTTCTTCGAGGTTACCCGCAGCAGATCGCACCATGCCCTTTCTGTGGGCCAGCGAATGCTTTGACCAGCGTGCGGGGAATTTTGTCGCCAGTGTTCAGAGCCCAACGGACCACAAGGCGAAAGGCCAAAGGGTAGGTCCAGAGACCCTTTTCAAATGAGCTTTGTGAGGCCGCCCTTTTTCCCCCGAAGGGATTAAAGGGACACCCGAAGGAAAACCCGAAATCCCAAGTTGCTCTGGAGCGACCCCGAATATGGTTCTCCTTCTGGCTTCCTTTTCAACCAACCCTGAAAACCGATCATTTGTCTCAAAATGGGGGAACCTCCAAACGTTGGTGTCCTTCCGGCTTCCCTTCAAAGCTCCCGCCCAAAACGGAACCGCGAACCGCACCCACATACCAAACTGGTAGCACATCCCAAAGAACACAAGCCATACCCAAGTTGCTCTACCCCTGACCATGGCTTCCCTGTCAACCTTGGCTAAAAACGGTACCCAAGCTGCTCTATTTCTGAACATGGCTTCCCTGCAAAGGCTGAAGACGGGAGCCAGGGCCAAGTGGCTGTGGCTCAAAAAACCGGTACCAAAATGGAACCCTGGTAAGTGGAAACAAGGATCAAAACCTGCGTAACCCCTCCTGTTGAATTTTGAGCCACAGCCAAGTTGCTCTTGTAGAAGACGGGGTCCAGGTCCGCGAAACGCCTCCCATGGAGCGCTTGCAGATCACCTTGGCTCGCACCTCGACGGCATGCAGATGGCGCAGCCCTCCAGCTCCTCGGACCCAAAGTTTGGGACAAGATCTTCGGTTCCGGGGTCAAAAAAATGCATCTATACCAAAAATAGATGTATAATATGTGTATGTATATATATATATATGCTTTGTATATATATATAGAGAGAGAAAGAGAGAGATGCTTTGTATATATATATAGAGAGAGAGAGAGAAAGAGAGAGATGCTTTGTATATATATATATATATATATATGTATATGCTGTGTCTATATATATATATATATATGCTGTGTATATATATATATATATATCCCGTGGCCAAACTTACAATGGTGCCCTCTGTGTCTTCGAACAGGAATCGGAGCCCTTTGCAGCAAAGTTGCTTGTTGCCCTAAGGACATGGGAAAAGTGGGAGGGGTTCTCCCAGTCTCCCAGTCTCCCTCCCAAATGGACCACGGACTATTCGGACCACGGGCATGGTTTCCTTTTGGCCCTTGAACTACCAACCATTGTGGGCCTCACAAGAATCTTCATGAGACCAGGTAGAACCATCATCATCTACATGGCCTTATTCGGGGCTCCTTCAACTTTGGCATTCTGGCTACAGCTTGTGAAATTTGAGTTGGACCCCGACAGTGACTTCGAGTCCTCTATTCAAGTCCCATGGAACCATGGTAGGAACCAAACCATGAACGGCCTCGGGGTGTGCGTCCCTTTAGTTTTTCCTGCCGTACAGCCTCCTTTGGCAGTAGAACCACCTCTATGGCCTTAAACGGGGCTGTTTGAAGCCCAACAAAACCCTCATGTACAAGGCTTCGCACCCTCCAAAGCTGCTGGCATGTGGGGGTTTCCTTTGGTTGGTCTTAAGGTATCCCTTAAGGAACCGCCGGCCTTTGCTCGTTTTGTGGCGCGCTTTTTGCTTTGCTTTGCGGCCGCTCCTGGGCCGCAGAGTTCACCGCGTCGTTGGCGCCCATCACCAGCACCACGTCGTAGTTCTCCATCTCCGGGTTCACCTGAGGGAAAAAAAATGAAGCATTTCTGGAGTCCGGAAATGGGGGGTAGTAGGGAACCCTCAGGAAGGATTTGAATCATTTCTAGCGCCTGAGGCGGTGGTTTAAGGGCGGCCTATAAGGAACGCTGTAGAACCCTAAGGAACCCCTGTCAACTATCCGCCCCCTTGTACCTACCCCATTGAGGATTCCATAATCCATGGGCTCCAAAACGTTTTGAGAACCCCCAAGCAGACCAGGTGCCAGTTTCCTCTTGGGGTTTAAGCCTACCTTGGGGTAATAAAAAAAAAATGAAGCCCTGGCTTAGACAACAGCCTTTTTTCTCTGAGGGGGCCAGGGTCCTGTCCAAACATGTGGCGAAGAACGTCCAAGCCCGCCAAAACCCAAGTAGAGTAATTTTGAGGATGGTTTCGCTTCTAATGACAGTAGCTTTGAGGATGCAACCAACCTGTTTGGGTATATGTCAAGATAAGGAGACCCCCTCCCCAACAAACATGTGGTTTGCCACTTGGATTCCCTTCAAAGCCAAACCCAAAAAGGGCACATAAGCAGAGGATGCGAAAAGGCAAAGCCAAAGAGCCACCAAAAGCCGCATAAACCAACAAGAAGCCGAAAAGCCAAGAAGCCGAGAAGCCAAAAGGCCAAGAAGCCAAAAAGTCAAGAAGCCAAGAAGCCAAAAGCGAAAAAGAAATCCCAAAAAAGAACCGGATACAAAAAAATACCCCTCCGAAATTTCCAAACCCTACAGGGACCCCAGAAAACAAGTCCCCCTCCTTTTCGCTTTCGCCGTCCCTCCGCCTCACCCCCGGCCCCCCCCCACCGACTCCGTCGCCCGGCGGCCTCGATGACGGCGCGGTGCCCGGCCACCTTGGCCTGGGAGCTGGTGATTCGGGGCACCGCCGTCACGTCCACCAACATCACCCCGAAACCCTTGGCCTTCTCGCAGATGTCCTGTCGGCTTTCCGTCGCCTTTGCATTGATTCCATCCTTAAGAATATCAAACATAGGAGAAAACAGGAATATTGGAGATATATATATATATATTATATACATAGAGATATATTAGATATAGATAGAAAGAGATAGGGTGTCCTGTGGGTGTCTCAAAATGACCTTGGCTTCTTTCTGGCTTGCCATTGAATCACCGCTATGTGTGGGCTTTGCCTTTGAATCCATCCAAAGGGGGGTCCCTTTGAGCCAAGGTGAAAAGGGGTGCGAGGGTACTCCTTTTCACCTGAAGGCGACCCGCAGCACTGCGTGGTTTGTACAGATACCCATGAGCCAGAAAAGAGGCCTGGTGCATCCACAAAAAGGAGCTTCAAAATGGGGTCTTGGGTCCCTCGGCCTCCGCAATCCCCGCAGCACTAGAAGGAAAAACACTGCAAGCGCAGCATAAACATTTAGGGATAAAGTGTTGCTGGAATGGACAACATGAAGGAGAAAATCAAGACAAAAACACAATCTGGCATAACAGATCCGGAACAAATTGTTTTTGCACAAGCGATTGGGGATTGACTTGAGAGAGCCGAGTGAGACACGTTTGAACGACTGTTTAAACCGGCCCCCATACCACCTGGCAGGATTGTTGGATTTATTGAGTTTGGACAGGCAGAGCAATGGTTGCCCAAAACGGAGGCAAACAAAATTAAGGACTATTTGGGTATGCGCAAATGATTGGCTTTCTTTTGGTGTCCCCGTGAACCAGCCCCAAAAGTGGGTACCTTTGACCCCAAACAAACACGACCCAACAACCCGTTTTTGGACCAACCCCCGTGTCCTTGCCCTTGTCCTGCAGCCGCCCCACCCAGCTGATGACCACCTTGCTCCTGCAGCTGGGGAAATCCTCCACCGGCGGCTCGATGGAGAAGAGCACCGCGCTCTTCTTGATCACGTCCCCGCGCGCCAGAACCTCGCTTGTGGAAGATATAAACCAAAACACCAACAACAAAAAAAGAGTGCTTGTGGAAGCTGCAAGCTAAAGGAATCAACTTATGATTTGTTTGAGCCAAAACATGTTGGTTGAACGGAATTATGCTTTGTGCGCTTCTGAAGTGGACCGCAGACCGCCGGGGATATATCCAGGTCAGGGGCGACGCAGCCCCCTGCGCAACGCGTGAACACCAGCTTCCCCCTAAACGAGGGCCAACATCTAGCTGCACCTGTTGCCCAACCCTGCCTTGCAGCCTTTCTGCACATATGCCTGGTCCGCAAAACCCGCGTGGACTCCGGCGGATTGCTCCACGTTGATGCCATAGCCATCCTTGATGAGCTGTCCGCCACGTCCGGCACCATGCTCACACGCTGGTCCTTGGTCATTCATTCAAGCCAAAACCTGCAGTAGAAATGCAACACTTCCCACCATCATCATTTGAGTGAAGAGAAAAAGCACGGGTGTGTGTCACAAAGTACACAGGGTGCCCAAAAGTTGTGGTTTGCTTGCGGGTTCCCTGTCGCAGCCGCGAACACACGCAAAAGAAAAAAAGCAAAAAGATGTGACCCAACGTCTTCCAGGGTCCCCCTTGGAGACCCGGGAATCTGGCGTGTAGCCCTCATGCAGCACCCCCAGCTCCACGGCTACCCCCGCCGTCGGCGGCAGCGCGTCGTTCTGCAGCGGGGCGGCGATGGCGGCCATGGCGCAAGAAGCGCGCGCAAGGATCGCGATCGGCGGGCCAAACAAACGACTGAAGAACCAACAGGCACATGTCAAAAGGATTTGGACCCCAGACGTGGGTTGCAAAAGGGAGCTGCTCAAAATGGAGGTCGGACCCCTGTTTGGTTGGCACCAAAAGGAAGCCCACCGATGATTTAAAAAAAAAAAAATGAGAAGCACATAGAGCCGCGTGTATGCCAAAATAGGGATTTGGACCGGGACCCCAAAATGGTTCGTTCCAATTGAGTTGCCTCTAAACCAACCAACAAAATCTCATGACGGGCAAAAGCAAAGTGAGTCAGACTCAAAACCTGGTGATGCTGTGTACCCAGAACCATGACTGAAAAGGGCGGCCGCGCCTGTTCCCTAATCACCTGCACTTATCCGATCTTGAATGAGCGACTTTTGCGCAAGTGCACACAAGTCGGCAGGAGATGCTTTGTGGCTCGCAGTCTGAATCCGGCCTCCACGTTTGGGTGTCAATGCCTCAGAGCAGCAAGGCTTGATTCCGAGGCAACAAACGTGTGCTGAATCTTCAAGAAGTTCTGGTGAACGGGGTAAAGAATGCTGCGCACGCCTCTGATCGCACTAAAAGAAACCTGCAATGCGCAAGGCTAAGATAGGGATTGAAACTTTTTGAGAGCCACGCTTCGATTTCATCAAAGAAAATGACAGCTGGCGCAGCGGCCGCTGCTCGCTCAAAGACCTGCACAAAGAGTACAGTACTTCTCAAGTCGTCCTGCAAAACATATCGCTGTGTCGTGTTTGCCCATGTTGGGGGGCAGCTTTGTGGGGAATTCAAAGGGAAACCTGTCCTTTCTGTGTTCCCACATGAGACAAACCCACATCGAACACATTGAACCATGTGGGGCTGTTTTTTCTGAGGGTACTCTTGGGGTGGTTTCAACGGAAACCAACAGGAACCCTTTCCAAGGGCTCCCAACGACAAAAAAACCCACGCCGGGGGTGGTCAAACATATATGGTGCCTTCATGGACTTTGGCGCCCCCCCCCCGGCCCTGTGGCTCCGAGCAAAAACAAATCCGGCCTTGCGCACACCGGCTTCCGACTCCCCGATGTACTTGGAAAGAAGCTCGGGCCCCTTGACAGAGAGGAACCTGAGGAGCGCATGTCCAGCCACCTTGGGCCTTGGGTCAAAAAAGGAACCTGGTTTGAAGACCAGTTGTTACAACTTGTTTGGTTCAATCTCCTTTTGGTTCTCTTTCAAACACGTCGAGAACTTGTGCTTAGCCCATGATCTTAGCATGAATCGCGTGCTTCTCAAAAGAGGAATCGCCCCCCTGAAATGGCTTGGCCTTGCTGTTGGTTTCCCTTTAAACACCAACCAGGAGGGGGGCTCGAAGCACGATTTTGAGAAACTCCCAAACCCATGAACTGAAACCTCGGATTCGCCCTTTGTTCGGCCTGAGCAGTCCCTTCGTCTCGTGAGCTGCCGCCTCAATTCGCATGGCAGGCCTCTTGAAACCACGGCATGCCCTGGCCTGTATGAGCATAGTCTTGCCACAGCCAGGTGGGCCGACAAGCATGAGGCCCTGCGACAACAAAGAAAGATAAACATGGGACAGGCATGCCTCTTGCAGAGGCATCACTTCTAGAAACTAGGAAACTTGCACATGGTGACCCTGTCTGTGGGGTGGCAAACAAATGTTTCTGCATTGAACTGCTGACCCGAAGACAGCGCACCTTGCGAGTTCGAACAGGAGCACGGTCAAGCAGAACCGCATATCTGCCATGAGCCAAGAACAAAGGTGATTCAATGCCCGTCTGCCCTCTGGCCATCATGCCAAATGTTAACCATGGATTCAAAAACCCTGACACCCCAGTACTATGGGGGATTTGCTGAGTCGACCTTGTAGGCATGGTCAACATGTCCATCAGCTCCTGCCACGTCGCAGTTCTTACGACCAAAAAAAGGGGCCGGGGGAAAGCACGAACCGTGGATCCGGATGGCACGTCCTGTTTGGCGCTCTGCAGGCCTCCAATGTCAGCCAACTGAACCTCCTAACGCCAAAAGAAGCAAGAGTCGCGCTGTTGGCGTTGGGGAAGCAGCAAAAATCACACAACATGCAACAGTCCGAAGTGAAGAACGTCTGGTCTGCCATGGTGGCCGGGACAAAGTCCTGCAGCAAATGCGCAAAATCCACGAGGGGGCGGGCAATTCAGCCACTCGTTTGAGCCATCAGTGTTTGAACAATCTCCTTTTGGTCTCCCTAAAAAGTTCAAGCCAGGGGTCTAACCCGTGAAACCCCATGTCGCAACCAACAGGTGTCCCTTTGCAGGGGCCGAAGCGAGCCTGGCCTCGCAGGCCTTCTGCAACTGCTCCATGCAGAGGCGCTGCTTGCCCCACCTGGCGGGCTCAGGCTGGGCAAATTACTTGGATAAATTGCTTGGCCCGAATCGGAGAGCTCAACCTGCCCAGATTCATTTAGCATCACGCTGTGGACCCCCAACATGGGTGGTTCTCCATTTGGCTTCCCTGTAAAACAACTTCCAAAGTGAGACACTCCACGAAGTACACATACGTCATTTTTTCCTGCATGGGGGAAGCCTCTAAATGTCAACCACAAAGAACCACAGGGATGAGCTCGCACTGGAGAAAACCACACCAAATGGAGATTGTGCCAAACTACGGCTTTCGCCCAAAAAGGGTATCCCGGTTCTCCACTTGATTTCCCTTTCAACTTTTCACCAACCCCTTTTTCAGGGGCACCCTAAACACACGCATGCGCACACGCCCCCAGGGCAAACAAAATGGTGCCAGGTCCACTCAGAGGTGCCGTCACGCAGCCGTTCTCCGCTGGCCTGCACGTTGGCCTGAGCCGTTGCAACGGATCGGGTCGTCACCCCTGGGTGTCTTAAAATAGGCTACCCCGGACGTGGTAGGGGACACTTCAAAGACCAACATCCAAAGGATGATTTCCCGAATCTAATTCCGTGCTTTCTAATCATGGACTGAGCCAAGCCAATAACAAGCAATCTTCTAGGGGACACTTCCATTTCCGTTCTTTCCACGGATCCGAATCTTTCCAGAAAACCATCAGAAGGGGAAACAGATCCGTTTTGTTTTTTTTAAATACGATGTTTGAAAAGAATGCGGAATCAACCCCTAGAATGGTGTTGTTTTGCTGTGGTCGCCTTTAACAACCACCTCAAAAAGGGTATCCGCGAAAAAACAGCTCGCCCAGCTGGCTGTCTGAAATATGCCCCCCGGTATGTGCCGCCAATTTCATGGGGATACCAAACAGCAGCTGTTGTTAACAGCCCCCCCAGTTAATTGGAAGCAGACACTTTGGAAGACATCAGAAATGCATGGTTTTGGATACATGTCCATCTCAAAAATGGTGTTCGCCATCACACTTCATGGAGTGACCTGTGACCTGGGTATCATTTTTACTTTGAAACAGATCCTTTGGTGGACATGACTTGTAGAATATCCACCAGCCACTTTGGAGGGTGTTTCAATCATTAAAGTTCATAACCCAAAACACTATGGCAATCTGCGTCCAGCAAATCTCTAAAATGGTGTTCGGTTGGAAAAAAAAGCTCGGCCACGCCTCAACGCAGGCACGCTCCACGAGGTCGCAGAGATCCGCGATGCTGAAGCCATCCACACCTGAGTGCTCAAACCCCTTGACTTTTTGCTTGCTAAGATGCTTGTACAGGTTTATAACTTACAACCCTTCCAACGACTCCCATCCAGGCAGTAGAACCACTTTCTAACGATGTTTGTAAAGGTTTATAACTGAGAACCCTTGCGACGACTCCCATCAACCAGTAGAACCAACTTCTACAATGGTCAACGGGTTTTGGGCGCTGCTCACCCGGCCAGAGGCCTTTGCTTCCGCGCGCTTCGCGCGACGCGGAGTTGAGTGTGGCACGCCCGCCCCAGGCATCCAGAGCTCCCTCTGCGAGCAGCGCCTGCTCCACCTGGCATGGACATCGAGCGGACAACCGGATTTTGGTCCCAGCACATGGAAGAATCGGGCCAATCGATTGGCCAGTTCTGCCACCCAAATCAGGCCAGCTTTGCATCCCAGCCCTCCTCCACCTGAAAAAAAAACAACAGATGTGGCCAAACTGCCAACTGAGGCCCACAACCTTCAGCTGAACCAGCGCCATGAGAATCTCCGGCCGCTCCTATGGCCGATTGAATTGTTGGGCGCTCACGTGCATCAAGTGATCTCCTTCAACTGAGGCTGACGAATTGCCACCTGCATGATAGATTGCATGCTCAAATTGGGTAGGGTAAGTTCGGAATCCGGAGGCTACGAATCAGAGGAACCTAAAATGAAACAAAGTGCCCCTGATTCGTATCCTCCGGACTAATCCGAAGTTGAAAGGCAAGCAACCTTGTGCTCCAGCGCTGGCCACGTCCAAAGCCTGGCGGTCTCTTTTTGGGGTTGGTTGAAAGGGACACCAAAGAGACATTTCTGGGGTACCCCATTCTGACACATGGGTGTCGCTCACAACTAAAAACCCAGGGTTACGCAGGTTTTATATTCTTTCCATTTGCCAGGGTTCCATTTTGGGCCCCTATTTTGACCCACAGCCACATTCCCACATCTGGTAAGTGGTGCCGGCACGGCATCCGGTGCACGGACGAATCATCCGGGATGGTCACCACAAAGGCGACTCGGGCACCGCTGGACCGAACCTGACCATCGAGACAGCACAATTTCCATGGTCCTAGCTGTGAAATGGGCATGAGACGGCACCTTGTTTTGGAGCTTGGTTTGAAGGAAAACCAAAGAGTTTTCTCCCCCAGAAAAAGAGACACCAATCCTGTGGATGGACAATATCTACTTTTCACCAGTTCGGATGCATGAAACCCGACGGGTACTGAGAGAAACCTCCTACTGAGTGGTGCAGGACTCTGTCCGTCCACAGGGGTCACTGGTCTGACGTGTCCCACCTCTGGAAGCAGGTCCAGCAACATTTCGGCCAGCAGAGACGAGCGCTCCTTCCACTTGATTCAACATTCAAGTGGGGGGTCGAAACCGATTGGTTCTAACAACATAGATCCACCTACTACTTTGTCGGAGGCGGGGGGAGATGTTAGGCGCTGCTCAACTGGATTTTGTCTCCAAAAGGAGAAGCTCCCCCAACGTGGATGGTTTCTCTTTGGTTTCCCCTTTGGTTCTTGAAATCAAGCCAGAAGTACCCTCAAAAAAAAAACAAAAAAATCACCGGCAGGCAGAATATGATGCCATCCTCCGTGATCGAGAGGTTTGGCGCACCAGGCTCCACATCGGGACCTAGAAGGCTGGCAAAAACTTGCGGGTCAACAGAAGCTGGTTGTAATACAACTACAAGAATAGCAACTACTTGGGGGTTGATCAAAAGGTCCTTCACATGGGATGACCATTGGTTGGGAAACCACTGAAATGAGGTGTGTACGATTTTAGGGGACCCCCTGAAAGATTGGTTGTCTTGGTATTCCTTTAACCCACAAACATGGGGGTATCCTGAAAAAAAGACTCACCCTTATTAAGGTAAAGTGACAGTTCTGTTAACTTCGGATGAATCCAGAGATTTTCACTAATCAAGGATGGCTCCCGATTTACCAAGGACGGTGAGCTATCTTTGGGGGTCCTTTGTCTTGCAGGGTTTTACGGATACCAAGGAAAACATTCGCCTGAGGCTGGACGTCCCGGGGCCGGCACAAAGCGCACCAAAGTCATCAAGCCTCGCCCCGATGGGCTCGCCGCGCTCGCTCGCTCGCATGACTCGCACTCCCGCTGAGGTTCCAGCAGCACCACACAGGGGGAATACCAGCAAGCAAAGAAGACCACGGCGCGCAGCCACTCCTATGCATTCAATCCGTAGCCACTCCGCAGCCACTCCGCAGCCACTCCGCAGCCACTCCGCAGCCACTCCCAGCGCGCAGCCCCTTTTTAGGGGATTAGGGAGACAAAAGGGATTCAAATGCACCGGTTTCAGCGGTCCCAGAAATTTTTGGCACATGCCCAAATTGTTTTTGGCCTGAACTGGCAAACTGGCAAACCAAGAAGCAAACGGAGGAATATCTCCCGTCCCACCATCTCTCTACCTTCATTCCCTTTGTTCTTGGTTATTGGCTGAGGTAGGGAAGCTTCCAACAATGAACGTAGAGAATCTGAGGTCAAGGAAAGGTAAGAAGTGGAAGCCAATCAAGCTAGGAATGGCATGGATAACCTCACTCTCAATCTTCTTCTCCTTATCCTAGCTTGTACTGTCTGTCTTGTTCATAATCTGTTCCTTCGGACGAGTTGAGAATGGTGGCACACCTCGTGCTGACCGTTTCCCATCAGTGCAGCCAGACCTGCACAGTCGTGAACTTCTTCGCTGGGCCCAGCTTGCCACACATCACCTGACACCATCTGAGTCAGTCAAACCGGTTGGGCTCTGCCTACCCTGCCCGAAACCCAGGGTAAATCATCAAAAGGGCTACCTGCTACATTTCTGGATGCGAGTCTCCCTTACCAACCTTCACTTTCCCGGATTTGAACTGTGACTCATCTCAAACCGCCTGCAGTGGCAAAACTCCATCCGCCATCATCTGCGAGAGAATGCGCCGGCACAGCCTGGTTTTGCCGGACCTCGGGAGCGAACTGCATGAGAGGACCAGATTGCGAACTGGACACCCGGCCCGGGAGATCCGGTGACAGCAACCATGCCTCGGCTCTTCAAGACACAAAACGTGTGAGTGCAATCAATGAGCTGCCTGGAACGGCCACGCCAAGTCTGGGGTCTGCGGTCTTCGCAAACCTGGCAGTCCAAGCCGCAAAAAGGGGCAGCGTAAGCCGAGAGTCTGCTGGGAAACTTGCAGGGCTAAGTGCTGAACATGCCACCCTTCCCACTGGCACCCAAGCAGGCCTGGAGAGGCAGTCACTTGCACAACACCAGCGAGCGACACTTGCGCTGCCCATTGAAAGACGCCTCATGATCAGCATCACCAGCATACCGACACTTCCCATCAAGCCAAGTGCTAGTAATGCAGGTGATGCTAGCGATGCGGGCAATGGAAATGCAGATGATGCAGGTGATGTGGGATATCCCTGAATTGCTGCCCCGAAAATCCGTCCTGTAGGTACCGATGCAGCGTCTCGGCCGACTCAGACACCATCGACATCGCGTCAATGGGCCCAGAGCCTCGCGCAACACCACAGATCCACAGCTAAAAGGCGCCTCGAATGCCGAGCTTTGGGCAAAAGGGCGGCACCAACTCCACGACGCCCGTCCAGTCCTGCAAGTGGATCATCACACCGGAGGTGAAAAAACTCCAGCAGCCTCGGGGGGATCTCGAGGCAGGCCCGACCAGAGACGACCTGAACGCTTCGGGGCTCTGATCCCGACGGCTTATCTCAGTCGTCAAATCGAGTTTCGTCCATCCCAACTGACGCCGATCGATTCGGTGCACAGCAAGTCGCCTAGAGGGTCCATTTTCGGTCTGGAAGGGGCGGACGTTCCGCCTGACAGATCTCACTCTGATGCGCGGCGCAGCGCGCTCTGGGCTTCTGACTTTGGGTTCTGTATGGCCATAAAACTCAACTGCCTGACCCTTAACCATACCAGCCAGGGGTTTTGGTTCCAACATGGTAAAGGTTTGGGCCTTCAAATTCAACCAGCTGGGTTTCGGCCGACATTGGGCGCTCAAAGCAACCACTAAGCCTCGCACTTTCCAGGTCTGCAATGGTCACCATGGGCTCGCCCCCAGAGATTCTCGCAAAGGGCGGCTCCCGTCCATTCCTCGCTGTGAAGCTTGGGATGGGATCCACATCCCCATGAAACTTTGATCAAGCACAAGCCTCAGCGGTTGGCGGACATGAATCGGGACCCACCAAATTATGATGTCCAGGATGCTAAACCCATGAGTTTCTCTGAGGGCCGGGGTGTCAGGCCTTGAGCTGATCCTTGCGAACATTGTTCATGAATTGCTCATAGTGGGCATCATTTAGGCCGGTTCCGTTAATGTCACCCAACCAATTTTGAGTTTTCTCGACTAAGACCAGCCAAATTACACTTGGGATCCGGCTTCTCGGCTGATCAAACGACGTCCCAGTTCAGCCTTTTTGAGGTTCCGGCCGGAGGTCCCGAGCAGCACCCACTGCAAGTCGTATGTACACAAGAATGGCCTGGCAGGCTTCAATAAATCCAAAGCTTAGCCAAGAAGTGCCCTGCAATTCAAGGTTCCATCTCTTGGTGACCGCGCGTCTACAAAAAACTCAAAGCAGATGTGCCATTTAAGCGATTCCCCTTGGCAATGGAAAGTGGCACCTGCGGAGTCTCCATCTGTTCTGGGCGGCAGGAGCTCGAATTGGGCAGCCTGGGCCATGCTTGACCGATTCACCTGAAGGGCGTGTTACATGGAGTGACATGAACCGAGCTGTTGGCATTTCGACCAAGTCCAAACCCAGGTCGACCTTCAGGGAAAGCGTTCAGATCCCAACCTTGCACCACCCGACACGCACGCCGCACCACGTGCCCCTTTTTTCAATCCAGCCCAGGTGTCCTCCTGGATTGACCCAAAGACGGCAGCGTCTCCAACTCACACTTTGGCAAGTCGCGAGCTGCGCTCCGGACTTTTGGGACTCAGACATCGCCCACGAACACGCCGCCGTTCCGGTAGGTCCCTGCCGGATATCTGGGCAACGTGATGCCTTTGGGCTCGAAGACCTTGATGTAGTCAATGTCGAAGTAGGCCTGGGTCTTCAGAGGCTCTTCCGCCGATGGGTTCGAGACGTAGAGCGTGCAGCAGTCCGTGGCTGGCTCTGTGACATGGCCTGGGATGCAATAGTTCGGCACATAGCCGGTAGCTTTGCAGGTCTCACTGGTAAACCATGAGTTCCCGGCCCAATCGCCGCAAAGGGCGATGTTGAGAACAATCTCCTGAGGCCGTGCAATGTTCATGCAGGTCTCAGCATCAAAAGGCATGAAGGCCATTCGCCAGTCATCTTTCCACGTGTTTGGCTGAGGCAGGTCCGACTCCAAGTCTGCCGGAATCTCGCTTGCTGGAATATGGAAGCTGGTGATTCCGCTTGCATCCCACAGCAAGGCGATGACGCCGGGATTCTTGGCAAACCACTCGCCATCCTTCCGAACCTGAGCCAGGGTCGAAGACTCACTGATCCCTCAAGAGGACATGGACATATGGCGAGTTCCGGGTTTTACGGGAAACTTCGTGACTTCTCCCAGGTCCACCTGAAATTTACCCTCTCTTTTTTCTTTTCCTGACCGACCTGAGGGGGCATGCAGCCCAACTCATTGCCGGAGTAGTTGGTGTAGCAGCTGAGAATCATCTTGGGATCGATGTTCTTGATGTTCTTGGAGCACTTCTTCAGCTTGGTGATGTTCATCTTGCACTTCTGATCCGTGTGGAAGGTGACCTGGGGTTTCGTGCGTCTCAAAACAGGAGATCAGACAAATGCGAACGGTTTCCGGTCGGTTTCCCTATAACCACCAACCAAAACCGGCCCGAAATGCACTTTGAGCAAGAGAAACCGCTCCAAAGGTTTGGGTTTTTAAGTGTTTGGCTCGGGGTTTCCCCGCGGATTTCGGGAAGCTCCCAATTGGGCATGAATTCTAAGTTGGGACCCTCTGGTGAACATCATTCATGTGGCTCATGTTCAGCGCACTTTGGAGGTCAATTCATAGCCATGACGAGCCATATCCACCTTGTTCTCTTCATCATTGGCATACTCCAAGATGTCCAGCTCGCCTCCTTTCGGCCAACTCACATCGCCTAAGTGGATATCCATGAGGAAAACAGCATTGGCACCCTTTGGCTCAATTTCAAGGGAAACCCGAAACCATCCAAAAGGAAACCGCTTGTCTTTGGCTGGATTTTGCAGCGAAACTCAAAACTCGAAGAGTTGGAAAAAAGTGGACTCTGCTTGCAGGGGCGCTGTTCACCATCCAAAAGGCGGGCCACACGCCGGCACCGTAGGGCACGTGGTTGTACTTCATGGCCACGATGAAGCCGACATCCGGGCGCCAAGCCTGTGCCGAGTGAAGCATCACGGAGCCTCGGTTGGTCAAACTGAGCTGCAAGTGATCACCGGCGAGGGCCAAAATGTATTCTCAAAGTTAAACGTTTAAAGTCAAAAGCTTTGCTGGCTCAGGAGATAAAATCGTCATTCTCCAAGAGGTTAAAAAAGGTTGGCTCCTGAGATCAAGGAGCGCCGCTTGAAGGGCTGCACTTGCTCTCCGACCCGGAGGATGGCGCCGGCCTTGGAGGCGTGCACCACGCCCTGGTGGAAAGCCTCGGACTTGTTGAGGTACCATTCTGCGCCCCTTGGCCAAGGACGCAACCAGTTGATCACTCTAAAGGGGAGCTATGTTGGTACAGAAACGACAACTTCCTAAAACCGTCCTTGGTTTTGTCACATCCAGCCAGCACAGTATCTCCACTTCCCCCAAAAAAACGCACAATGACCCCGGCGTTTCGTCACATTCCCCGCCTGGTTTCGCTCTTGTTGATGAACTGCCAATCGTCGAAGAAGGTCTCACCCTGCGCCTTCCATGCCTTTGGCTCGTTCGGCCAAAAAAGCAAAACTCAGAGTGGGATAGCTGCTAGGATTTGGCCAGGACTTAGTTCGATTTCGGGGGATAGGGCAATGCGTCTCATAAATCCAAGTCTAAGAAGTCCAGGCGCTTTGGAATGCTAGACCAAACCGAGATGCGAGCTGGTACTCGTCATGCAAACTTTCGCAGCCCGTGGCACGGTGGGCGTGGAAGGGTGGCAACCCGAGGGCCGAGCCTTCAAAAACCATGGTGGGCCCGTCGTTCATTGGCAAGCACTTTCGAGGGCCTGTCAGATGGTTGGGCCAACAACGCCTTTTTTGGGAAACTGCATTTTGGGTTTACCCTCTCCACTAACATGGAACCCACCGGAGGGTCCCTTTTGAAGGAAAAAGTCTTAAAAGACCCAGTCAGGTTCCATGTTAGTGGACAGGAGCGTAGGTCCATACATGTGTCAAAATATAACTAGTCCAAAAAGAAGCTGCCTGAGATGACGGCGTTGTCGTTAGGGCCAGTGAAGGACTTGGGAAAGGCGTTGTAGCTGGTAAGGAGACAGCCACCATCCTTCCAATAAGAGAAGTGCTCACACCCGAAGGTGGTGGCACACAAAAGTTGGCACGCGGCCGGTGTGGCCTGGGGAGTCTTGGAGGAGCCGGGCATCGCAAACTCGCCATTCATCTCCACATAAAAGGTCTTGTTCTTCCAGCACTTCGGGGTTGCCATCCCGGTGATGTCGAAGTCCTGCAACAACTTGGATTCATCGATCTTCACCGGCTGCGAAACCGCCGAGCTTGTCGAGCTCGTGGAGCTCGTCGAGCTCGAGCCCGACAGGGCCAGGATCACGAAGGTGGCAACGGCCGCTGCCACTGCCCCGGCGATCTTTCCCCGACTGAGCTTGGGAGGGTTCGCCTGGATCACCTCTCCGTGCTCGCAGGCCATCAAGGGATCCACCGTCATGGCCATTCAGAAATTCCTGCCCTGGTGGCAGCCGCTATTGATAGGCTAGGAAAACGATCGCAACATTTGAGCTGAGAAAACCGCCGTGCACACGTGTATATATATATATATATGTATATATATATATGTGTATATATATATATATATGTATGCAAAGCATAGCCCTCATTGACATGAGTCTGCACATGTTGCAAGTGAGACAAGGGAGGACAACTGAAGCACAGTCATGCCTCGTACACACCGCACTCGGCATCTGCGCAAATTGGAAGCTCTTGCCGCCTGGGCTGCTGCGATAATCGGCCCCAAATGAGTGAGACCTGAAGCAGCTGCTGATAGATGTCATCGATGTCAGACAGGCCCTCGTATAAATCAGCCTGCGCCGGCAATGTGACATCGAAAGAGGCAAGAACTGCAAATATGCACAGCTGCAAGGCCATCTGTTTGGTCTCATCTTGCACTTGCAAGAGGCACCTCTGAACCACTGCCTCAGCTTGAATCACACATTCTTTGCATCGCAAAGCACACAGCTCGCGGCGTAATTCAACATACTGCCGTTGGGATTTGGGGGTTGATCAAAAGGTCCTTTACATTGGATGATGGTTCGAGACACTGCTAAAAAAACGACATGTCCCACTAAATGGGAAAAGTTGTCCAAAGTTGATCAACCCCCATTTATCAATCCAGGGTATGGCCAAGCCCTTGACGAAGCCGTGGTTCAACCACCCCGTCTAAACCACCTCTTTGCGGCGGGGACCGGGAGGTAAGCCGCTGACCCTGATGTTGCACTCGAAAACCAAAAGTTGGTGTCCGCTTCTATGCACCCAGCCGACTGTGCAGGTGGATGCCATGGTCGGAGCCAGCGAGTCCTTCACCACGTCCTCGGCCTGGGGTCCGAGTGTTGCCCATTCGAGCGAGTGCCCATGAGATTGGTCCACTGGTTCAAGTGGCCTGTCCCCCATCGGTCCTCCCTACTACCAACAGCACCCAAGTGCATGAGGGATAAGTTCAAGGGGCTGCAGCGTGCAGCGCCTGAGGCGAAAGCATCCTTCTCAGGCCGCAGGAGTAAGGGCGCGCCGTCTGCCAAGTGAACCTCGCCAGTCTCACTAGTCCGTTCAACAGGTCCCACTGGATTTACCACTTGAAGGTTGCACTTGAGAAGTGAAACTACCACTGTTGGAGGAGGCAAAAAGGACAATTCAGGGACCCCGTTCGAGACCACCCGGACTTTCGCACCCGCGAGGCTTGACTTTGGCCTCGGCCTCGACGTCCAGCTATTCAAGCACGGACAGGCGTCTAGATGACAGCCACCAAATGGGGGTCTCTCTCAAAACGCCGCCTCGACCCCTCGTTCGGCTTGCAGAAAAGGAAGCCATTGGAAGCCAAAGGAAAACCCAATCATTCTCGGGGACTGAAACCTATCTTGAGAATCTTTCGAAGGACCGCAGAACCTCAGCGCCCGCGCTCAGCTGAATTGCTACTTCCGTGCGTGGCGCAGCTTGGCCATAGCTCGCCGCTTGGCAAAGAAGCGGAAGAAGAAGCCTTCCTTGCGAGCTGCCGCTCGGTGGCATGCGCAGTAACCCAAGCAAACAATTGACATGAAACACCTGCCAACCCCTGACACCAACCAATCCTTGTCTGCTCAGCCGATGTTTGTTTTGCCAACGAGAGGCCGAAAACGCGAAGCACGCCAGCGCATAGTCCGGAGCGTCGCCACAGATCCCCTCCCAGCAGGCGCCGTCCGGCTCCACGAAGTGACCCCCGTTCGCGGGCACGTCGAGCCGCGGCGCCGGCGACAGCTGGAAGGCCTCGCTCAGCTGGCCCGAGCAAACCAAGGCGCAAGCCAGGCCGGCAGCCCTCGCAGATTGCATTTGGTGCAGAGAATCCCCCACCACCAGGACTCGCTTGTTGGCGAGGGTCTGCAAGTCTCCCACCGAATCGAATTGCTGACTTAGGCCAAGTGGGTGCAGTTCGGAGGTGGTACAGAGCAGAAGCACTGTCTTGCCGGCAGCTTTCAACTCCTGCAAGCAATCTGCAGCCCAGGGGAACACCCGCTCGTCTTTGTGAATCGTCCCCTCCCCAGCCACAACAAAAGTGTCGAAGGAAGAGACGATTTCTTGCATACCTCCTCCCAGCCAGCATGGAAGATGCCCTTCTTGTTTGGCATGCATTGCCACACATCCCTGATATCGCCGTTGTCTTTGCAGTTTTCGAGCCATCGCTCGTCTTGCCCATGCCGCGCAGACAAAGCTCAGTGTCCCAAAGGCCACGCGGCGATCGGGCCGCGGCACAGGTCGCAACACATCTGGTCGATGCCGCGGATGTGCGGAAAGCTGGCCCGGCCCAAATGGCAGCCGGAAAGCTAGCGGCGCAGTCATGTTCTATGCTACTCGAAGTGCGCGGGGAGCTGGTCTTCGATGTGATTGTGTCTTTCAAGAATTGTTTGAGGCTTCAGGCCATGTTGAACAATCACATGGCTGTGTGGCGTGCAGAATTGCTAGCGTCATGTCAGTGCAAAGCAATGTCCAATGTGTCGCTTTGTATCCAATACTTTATATAATTGCTTTGTATCGAATCAGAACAGGTCACATTGGCTGCAGTCTGCAACAGTTGAATCACACTCAACACTGTGCACATGCAGGCTTATCAGTTGCTGATTGAGCCTGCAGCGTTCATGCGCTGCAAATAAATCTGTGAGTAGATGCGTGTTGGCAACATGTACAGGCACTCGGATCTAAGAAACCGTGACCATGACCAACATGAGCACATTGATGGCTTCAGGAGTTCTGTGTTGAGGAGGCTTCTGCAGACTGCTGACGCCCTGCAGGCTTCACGACTGTATTCAGTGTGTTCTGCGCCCAGCTGCAAACTAGTTTGGCAATTTGGTCGTTGACTCCTTGCAAAAAGTCAGACTTGTTGCTCCTTCCATGCTGCTCAGTTGTCCTAAACGTTTTGCTTGAAGGGGAATTGTCATTTTCTTCCTACCAGACTACCAGCTATCGCACTATCCAACCAATCCCGCCAACCAACCAACCGACCGACCACCCCACCCACCAGGGAAAACCCCTGCTTCAAGGGGAAAAACCTTGGGCCAGATGTCTCAACGCAATAAAAAAGAACACTGGATGGTGCCGGGACTCATCCCGAAGCTGCAAAACAAGCAGCGACAAGGCCAAGCCCTGAAGCTCTGATCTGACGGATATCAACCGCGCCAAGGCCCAGACTTCACCCTGGGCTTTGACCAGAGATTCGAAGCGCCGACGAAGCCAGCAGGTGTCTTCTCTGAAGGATGGGCTGACTCCTGTGAACCGCAGACAAGGAAAACCTGTTGCAGCTGCCTCAGATTTGGTATTGAGACGCAAACGCCGCCACTCCAAACAAGCACATCCTACAATAGACACAAAGATGCGTTCGAGAGTGACGCAAATGGCCAAAGGCATCCCGCTCCTTCCCAGCCAGGACCGCAGGGCACCAACTCCACGCGAGGAACGAACACCGGCACCTGCAAGCAGAAGAGCGGGACTCCGCGCGGGTCATGTCGGACTGAATCTCTGGAGGTCAAAATTGAAGGACAAAATTGGAGGCCCGTTTTTGGAAGGGACCCCCCGGTTTTGGGAGGGACCCCCCGGTTTTGGGAGGAACCCCCCGGTTTTGGGGAGGGACCCAGGACCGACCCGGGACCGACCCGCGCCCCGGCAGAACCATCCGTCCGCCTGGTGACAGCGCCGGAGCTTCGCCAGGCCGAAGCGCGGGAGGCCGAGCCACTCCGCGAAGCTGGCCTCGATCGAGCCATCGTCGAGTCTTCGCCTGTCCTTTGGTCCTTTGCTTAAAGGCCCTGGTCGTCTTCGTGAATTTGGCTTGAGGGAAATCTGAAGCAATCCTCGTGGCCTTTTTTCGCGGCTCGGAATCCTTGTGGTTGCTCAAAGCCTCGAAAAGGCTCTTGACCATCCCTACCAAGCCCAACTCGGCATCTCCTGAAGCAGCAGCTCGACATGTTTTACAGCCAATCCTGCAAGCGCCAGTGTCGCCGGACCGTGTGGGGCTCAAATTTCCGCACAATCCGGTCACAGCACCAGCTGCGGGCGGTTGCTCATTTGATCTGAGGCCTGCACGCCCAGAATCACATGTCCTGGTGGAACCAGCGCCTGGCAAAATGCACGCGAGAAGACAACCGCAGCGCGGGACACTGGGGCAGTGGTATTTCTCCATTTTGTTAGACTCGCCTTCGAAGGTAAAAACAAAAAAATGGTCCACGCGAGTCTCCAGCCCTCAGAACAATGTGGTTGTCCCCAGCCTTGGTGTCCACCGTCAGCCGCAGAAGCTGCGTTTCGGGTTGGTCAGTCGGCCTGCATCACAAACCGATACCCAACAATATGACTACGAGAGATGCCCAAAACTAACAATCAATGCTAGAAAGTGTTCATGCTAGGCAAGGGGCGCATGGTCCACTTGCGCTGCAACTTTGCTAGCCAAACTAACAATCAATGCTAGAAAGTGTTCATGCTAGGCAAGGGCGCATGGTCCACTTGCGCTGCAACTTTGCTAGCCTCAGCTTTGTTTCCTTAGATCTGTCTCTCTCTTTTGAAATCAATTCTTACATTCAAGGTTCACCACCTCTGGAGACGTTCACGTAAAACCAGGGTGGGAAAATCAAGGCTCGTCCCGCATGTTCCCAAATTAAACAGAGACTACCAGCTTGGACTGATCTCCAATCAGCCCGCTGCCTCTCCAGGCATGGTGCATCAAGCCACATGAGGCAGCTCGACAAACCGCCAGCGATGGAGTCCAGGTCCTGCGTTCGCGCGAAATGCGGGGTGTGTCGATGGTTTTCTGGAGGGTGCCGCCGCTCGGGGTGCTTTCTGCCCTTGTTAAACTCTCAAGCTCCGAAGAAAAAATGACGGAAAACCTGAGGCTTTCTGCCAGATTTGTATAGGCCTTGCTATGGCCCCATGAAACCAGGCAGTAGTGGAAACTCTGAAATGGCCGTCACAGGGGTTTTGGGCACAGCTCAAGTGGAATTGGTTCATCATGCAGAAGTATTGTCCTCCTTACGAAGAAGGCCAAGAGGCATAGAAGCATCCTGAGAGCTTGCTGCTTCGGGGAAGAAGCACGACAGCAAGCAGTCAACACTGGGTCCATCCTTAGAGGACATCCTCAAAATGTTACCCTTTAAATTGTAGATTAGCGGGAAACTGCCCAAGGGCTTTTTTGAGAATGCTCCTTTTCATGGACCCAGTAGTATCGTTCAAGCTTCTCTCCTCGTCAAAGCCAAACACCCGCAGGTGAAATATCTCTTCTTCTTCGTCAGCTGACATGGACACCTTCGCCGCGCAGAAGTCAAGTTGACGATCAAAACCCGGTACTAAAGGAGTGAACCAATGATCATTACTACCCTCACTAAGCTTCACTTAGCCTTTAGCTCAAAGTTAGTTTGGGACTGCCCTCACTTCAAGAACTGGGGCAAGATCTGCCGTTTTGAAGCCCATGTCAGCTTGTACTAACCTTTTCACTTGGGTCTTGACTGCTCAAGCCTTGGTGCCCGGCCCCCTCTCGCTCTCGCTGGCGCGACTCAATGGCCAGCTCCTGGGCAATCCGTTTTCGCATGGCCCGAGAGAATCCGCCAACGAATCGTATCTTTTTGTTCGACCTTGGTTCAAAGGAAAGGCCAAACGCCAAGCTGGCATTGGGCAAGGTCCGAATCCCGATGTCGACATGATCTATGATGCATGGCAAAACTCCGCTCATTCTGTGTGTGTGTGTGTTTGAGCATGTGTGTGTGTGTGTCATGGTTCCCTTGATAGGAACCCTTTCCATGGTTGTCTAACATCCCGAAGGGGGTGATGACCATCCCTACCGACCCCAACCATTGCTTCATATGATTTGCAAGCCAGACGGAGGTCAGTGGCTCCGTATCCCGGCCAAGCATGAAGCATTCAGACCTCGGCATAAGCAGTTGCTCATATGAGTATGCACTGAAACAGGAGGACCCAAGAAAATGTGGGTGTGGCTCAAAAACAAAGACCCAGGGTTACGCAGGTTTAGTCTACTTTTCCACTTACCAGGGTTCCATTTTGGGCCCCTATTTTTAATCCACGTGTGGTTTCACAGATTCTGGACCATACTCCAACCCTGGCCCAGTTGCAGTTACAAAATCATGATGTCCTGCATATTACAACTCGATCTAGAAAAGAGGGGTACAGATTCATCCACCGCGGAAAACCACCATTTCGGAGACAAACCCACGCGGCAATGACCAAGTTGTGAAGTTGCATGGAAAGGCGCAGCTGATAGGACCCAAGACTCGATGCATGCTTTTGAGAATCTGCGACTTAGGATGCGGCGTGTTGGGGTCGGCTGGGTCGAGCTGCAGTTTGGCAACGAGCTGACCATGCACCTAGGCAGAGCTACTGCAGAGCATCTGTGAAAGTACATTTAGAATTTGGGTGACGAATTGGATCCCTCAATTTCGGCTACGGATCACACTCGGCACGTGCGGGCGATCTCTTCCAAGTGATTTATGGATTGCGTCGTAGCAATATGAGCCTGAGTGCCAACCCTGCGCAAGAGGTTCTAAGCAGAACGCCCACACGGGGAAGATCATGCCGGGCATCAACACGGAGACCTCTCCGCGCGAACAAAAATTCGCGCCTTGGGGGCGCGGCTCAAAACTCGGGGCCGCTTCGCCTGGGACAACAAGTTCTCCTCGATGAAGCCGGCCTGCAGCTCCACCACCTGCGAGCGATTCGGTAAAAAGGCTCAAGCGCCGTGGATTTGACAAGGCTGAGAGTTGCTGTGGGGGTTAGAGTTCCCACACCTTACTTCAGACTTGATTTGAGTTGACTCTTGGCGTGGGCCCGATATATATAGAGCCCTGCAAATTCAAAAACCCTCACGCTTCGAGATTGACGCACCAGCGCCTCCCAATCTTCAATTCGGTTCCTCGAGAGACAGCTGCTGTCAACTCATTTGTGAACTTTGATTGGGGATCCCTTGGTGAACACTTACGCGGGGATTAGTATATCAACCAACCATTTGTCCAGCATTCCCAGTTTCAAATGCATCGCCTTGCTGGGCACAGAATGCAACTCTGCAGCCGAAGATCGGCTGGACCATAACGCTGCTGGCAATGGGAGCGGCGTGCGCAACGGCCTCAACCTGCTCACCTTCTTTCAATCCTAAAGATTCAGCGAAGGGCTTGGATATCTCAAGGCACGCCTGACGGAGAGAGTGATCTCCCGCCCAGCCGACAAACACATCTCCTTGGTCGAACTGACCCCCTGCAAAAGGTGTTTCACTTTCTCCTGGTTGGTGGGGAAACAGTCATTGTCCAACTGGTTCAAAAGTTGAACCAACCAACCGACCGACCAGCGAACCTGCCAAAGACCAACAGACCACAGGCCAAACAAACCAACCAAATACAAAAAGGCTATTCCGGTCATAAGAGTTACCAAGTCTCCTTTGGCGCATTGCAAGCGCAAGCAGCGGCAGAAATGCCGCGCCGAGGTCTTGAAGAGTTCCCCAGCATCGCTACTGTGCAGGGCTACGTAGCAGCTGGCCCGCTCCGAGAACTGCACTAACAGCTTCATCGGGCATCACGGATTCGACGCCATGGCTCAGCCTCCATACTGTCCATTGTAGAGGTGGAGTTTCTTTGGATTGTCTAACTTCTGGTCTAGTGCCCACCACACGTTCCCAACTATCTATGATGGTGTTTGGTCTGTCGGTTGAAGCCAAGTGCGAGAACTGTGCAAGGTCTAGATGGCAAAGTTCATTGATTTCAGCTGCCTGCAGCACTCGCGTTGCACCAGATACCTCGACGAGCTGCCGCACATGCCGTCCCAGTGATGGAGCCACCTTTTTCTATACAAGGCAGTGGGCAAAGCTGGTCTTGCCGAAAAAGAAAATTTGCGAGGGCGACACGGCCGACACATGCTCATTTACAGGCAAGAGAGGTGTTCTGCCATCTGGCATAGTTGTTTGCCAATAGCAGCACCTGGCTTCCTCAGAAGCCCATCTCAGGGCAGCCCACCTGCGCCACAGGTGGCGTCTCTTGACTGGGAGCAGACATGACAAGCGCCGTCCTTCTGGATCGCTCCTTCTTTCACCAGCAGCTTCTTCAGGTCATGGTATTTCTGAACGGGAGACAAAAGCAAACAAACAAGACAGACTTCAAGACATTCTGGTCATCTCCCTACTTTCCTCATGTGCTTGACGACGCCTGCGGATATCTCTCGATCATGTCGTCATGGAACTGATGGTAGATCTGCAGCCATTGCTCATCTTCACTCGCTCTGCGACCATGCACGAAACCATTGAAGCGCTAGAATTCGTAGACTGCCAGCCCTCTTGCTCTGCGACCAATCCGCTCATATCCCACCAGCCTCCCCCTGGTGGAATGGAAACTCGTTCGAGTCGTAGACCTGCGGCACGTCAACATGACGGATGGGCTTCGAACGATACTTTGCAGCCTATTCCATGCACACTTCACTAAAATCCAGTCTGGGCGGTTTCTTGCATAGCAGCTACCCTCCTTCAATCATGCAAGTGGACGTGAGGCTTTTTTCAAGAGGACCTTACATTAGTCTTCCGAAATCCTCTGTCCGCTTCCATGTTGGAAAGAGGGTAATGCATGCCCAGCCAGCTTTACTGCAGCTCTACTGCAGCCAGGCCCAAACTTTCTTCGTGCCCACGGTGTCGGCATCGTTGCCCTGGCGGGAAGCGCCACAAATTCGCGAAGACTCTATCAGACATTCGCACTGGGTATGAACTTCAATTGGGACGCTTCGGTGGAGATTCATGTCCAACAACCACTTCTGAGGCTGTTCCCTATGACAACTCCTAGCCACCAATATCTGGAACTGAGGAGAACCCACAAATCAGCGAAATAAATTCATGATTGAGTTTTGCCAAACGGATCTGGCCCCCGAACAGTCGACATGTTTGCTGGCTAGAACTAGGGAACGTGAAGGAAACCCAACTGTGGCAATGTCAAAACTTGCGCCCTCATGTCCAGTCGCAGCTCGGTCTATGTTTTCAAGGGCACTCCCCGAAAACTCAAAATTTCGGTGGTTCCTTTTTGGCCTCCGTGAAAAAGAAAAAAAACGCTCCCAACGAGGGGCGCCGCATCGCGCGGTTGAGAGTCTCGCGCCTGGCCCCGCACCAGCTCGAGGCGCCCGGCGTTGGCAGCCTCGACGGCCTTGAAGGCGGGCCCGTCCATGCCGCCTGGGCTAAAACGTTCGAATCCGTTCCTCTAGGATCTTTGTTCAAAGAAAATCTGGGGGGGTCCTTTGTGGCTCCCCTAGGATCTTTGCTTTCTCAAAAAAAGGTTTTGGGGGGGGAGGGGGTGGGGGCCCTCTTTGTGGTGGTCGTGGGTGTGGCTCAAGAATGAGGGGTTTGGCTTTTTGGAGAAGGGGAGAGCAAAAGGATGGTCAGGGAAGGCGTTCCCTGCCATTTGAACAAAAACCGATACATGCCATGATCAACACTCTCAATCTGTGAGTCATGGTCATGATTGTCTTGGGGAGCTTTACATCGGCCAAAGTAGTAAAGTTGCATGGAAAGTGAAATCCGCGCTGACAAGACAGAACTCCAAGCATGGGAGCCTTTTCCTTGCGTCAGCCACATCCGTCTGATGTGGTGTCTTTGTCCGACGAGCCTTTGCTCGAAGGCATCGTTTTGAAGCGCTCTCATGTTTTCCTCTTCTTCTTCTTCTTCTTCTTCTTCTTCTTCTTCTTCTTCTTCTTCTTCTTCTTCTTCTTCTTCTTCTTCTTTTTCGTGCCACATCTTGAGCCTCTGAACTTGCAAGCCTTCGCTCGCATCTCGGCATCAGCCTGCGTGGTGAGTTCCCGGACACTCACACCCTGCGCAGTGCGAGTTCCTGCTGGACGCCGCGTCAGTCCGCCAAATTCGGCTTCTCGCTTCGCGCCGCCCAGATGTCCTCAAAGTCCCTGCGGACGGCTTCCTCGGTGACTGTTGCCCCCAAAAAGCTTCTTTTTGATTGGTTGGCGGGGTTGGGAAAGCACACTTTCCAGAAGCTCCTTGAGCTTCAACAAGCTTACAAATGACAGCTTACAAATGACAGCTCAAGGCTTCAAGCTTACAAATGACATACAGCAGAGACATTCAAATTATCAAGGCTCTGCTTTTTGGAGCTCTTCGTGGGAGAGCAAGATCACCGCCACCGCGGCGCTCTTCACACCTTTCACCAGCTCACCCCAGAGAACGGCATCCAGCTCCTATTCGGCGAAATAGGAATTCGGACCACCAAAACAGCGGCTTTTCCTTTTTAGTTCCCCTTTAAACTAAGGTGAAAAGGACCTTTAAAACACCCTCCTCTTGACGTCCAGAAGTTGTTGATGCATGCCGAATCAGTTTTCTTTGCTCCGCTCCTCGGGGGGCTGCAAGACCTGAGCTTGTGTGGCTCCAAGCCACTTGCCCTCCAAAGCACCGGTGGCGCCAGCGGTCGCTACGACGTGAATCTGTTCCCTGAATCGCGTGATGGTCGTTTCCTCGAGCACTGCCTTCCTTCGACATTTTTCGTAGTGCTCGGACGCGCGGCGGGCATCCTCCTCGCCCTGCTTCCGGCGTTTCTGTCGCAGCGGCTCGGACTGGTCACTGCAAGAAGCTAGGCGAGTGTTGACCGCCGTCCAAATATCATTCCAAACCAGCCACTTCAGGTCGTCAGAAACTTCACGTGGCAGAAGTTTCAAGAGTGGCATGGTTCATGGCAAGAGCTGATCTGAAAAAAATAGTTGGAGCGAAAGAGTTGAAGGATCCTTGAGCTGTGCTAGTCTTTGAACAACAGGTCTGAGTCTGAGCCATCATGATAAACATTCTTGGGCCTGGTACTGCGAACACATGCCAAGCCATCCTTGAATGTGTGTGTGTATATATATATACCTATATATATATATACGCTCATAGTGGTGTTACCTCATACAAATTTCCATCTCTCCCATGCACTTCTCCATTGAGACCAGGAATCCGAGTGCTGCTCTCCGCCCATCAATCACTCGCTGCTTCTTTTCTTCCTTCTCAGCGTTGGGCTGAGAGCTTCGGCTCGGGTCTGGTGCTTGACCAAGACCGTCACCTTCGCCCTCCGTTGCCTTTCTCTTGGATCCTTGGGTGGCGGGCTCGGTCATCAGGGATCGCGGATGTCTGGGCTTGATCTTGTTCATGATGTCCAGCACTTCTTTCGTGGGCGCCCCGAGTTGGGCGGAAGGCTTATTCCGCTTTCGGTTCTGGCCCGTCGTGTGGCTCACGTTCCCGGCGAGGTGTCGTACGATTGACTGCTCGAACTCCCTCTTGATCTTCCATACATCCTTCCACAGCGGGAGTTCGTGCTGAAAGTACGACATCACCTCAAAGAACCCCAATATCATCTCGACGACGTCCCCCAAGGATTCCTCATTCGAAGTCTGTCCCAGGAGGTCATACATCGCCCCCTGATCGAGCACGCTCTTGATCCAGGATGAATAGGCCACGTTGCCAAGATCCTTGTCTATCATAAAGATGGAGGTCCTCTCCTCAACTCCCTCGGAGTTCTTGCACGTGATCACATCCCGGGATGCACACAATTGCTTCCCGTGACCGTTGTTGTAGAACTGCGCTGCCTGATCCATTGTCATGCTCACGAAACCCACGTGGGATAGCTCCTTCTTCAGCTTGGAATATGCGAGTTCCCGTATAATCGTGGTCATGGCCTGAACATTGTTGACGTCCACCATGAGGTTTTGAAGATCAGGGATTGCTACCACGCATTCCGCGAAAAGTCGCGTATACAGCTTCCTCCCTTCGGTTGATCTCACAACACCGTTCGTGTCCGCATTCCAGTTCGCGCAACAGTTCACGCAAGAAGTGGGATTGAATTTTGAGTTTGATCCGAGCACCTTCGACTTGTTCACCTGCATCTCTCTCACACAAAGTTCGCAGATCAACCCACTGAGCTCGGTGACCGAATACCATCGAAGACGTTGATCACTGGCATCGATGTTCCCAAACGCATCTTGTCCGCCGTGTCCTTCATCCTGCCGTTCTTGCATCCGCTTTGATTGAGCAGTGAAGGTCGGCTTGTACTCGAATTTCACCTTCGACTCCTCCATGTTCTCGGGATGTTGAAGCGAAGGTCGGGCTCGTTTATGCATGTCTCCTCCAGCTCACGCACGAACGCGTTGCTTGGTGCGATCACATCGATGGATTTCTCCACCAACAATCGCTTCAAGAGGAAATGTTGCAGATTCGAGCTTCCAGGGATCTTGTAGTTCTTACCTGTGAGCGCGTGGGCAACGCGCCACAGGCGATCATTCTCGGTCACCAACGCGCCTGCCGCCTTGCAGATCTCGCTCACCTTGTTGGCGATCGTCCCCAAGTCCCCTCTTCCTCCATGGAAAGCTACATCGCGATTCACGCACACCACGACCAGGCCCTTGCACGTGTTGACGAGGTCGGATATCGCCTTTTGCAAGGAGTCAATGATGGGGTTGGCGGTCACCTGCCACCCACACCCTCTCATGCACACCCAATCATAGAGCGACATCCAAATGTGCACCGACACAGGTGAGTCATCCATGTCTCGCCTCCGTCGTTCGATGATGAGCTTTTCCAATTTCTGTAAACGGGAGATAATACTCATTGTGTCATTGGGCAAGGAGACTTGCTCACTCGACCCATAGTACGATCTCTCTTCGATATTTGTCCACCCCTGTTCGTTGACCATCATCTGCAAGGTCTTCGTGCTCCCTTTCGCATTGACAGCCCTCAGGGGCCAATCCAGGACCAAGAAGCTCTTCTTCTGAATCATCATGTCGCAAATTGTTGCCTCACCAATGGGGCCCCTTTTCAGTCCCTTGATCATCCGGATCAATCGTCCAGGCGCGTTGTCTGGGTTCTTCTCTGCCTGGATCAACGCGTTGATGGCTTTGGCGCCCGGAAGGCGTCCAGTAATCAAGCATCCTGTTTGGGCACACATGAAAGCGTACAGCTGAAGCCATGCCGCATTCCCCTTTCCAACATAGGAAAGAATAATCTTCTCCGCGCTGGTCTTCTCCTCGAAATGCAACAGCGAAGAAGTCAGGCATCTCAGCATACACTCCCAATAGGTCGCGTTCTTACCTTCTGCGAGACACGGCCCAAATACAGTCTGTATAATTGGGTACCCTGTGTTGGTGTCTATGTTGAACTTCACATTGACAGTCGCGCCGCTCAGAGTAATACCCCCTTCGAATGAGGTGTATGTGTCGAGCCCAGCAGTTGGGCTGATGATTGTCCATCTGTCATCATCACCGCCGGAGTTCATGCGGAATATGGAGTCGATGATCTCGTTGTCGATCTTGACGGCATCGCTAGCATACGACCCCCCACTTGAAGCTCCCTGCTGGGGGACTGGCCCACCAGAGGTTTGACTCCTTTGCCCGGAGCTCGACGCAGACTTCTGCTGTCGCTCCGTCCTCCGCGGCGGTTCAGTCTTCGATGAGCCCATCACCCACCACGTCGGCTCCTCTCCGATCGCGAAGTCCTCGGGGTACCTCTCCAGTTCCCTCTCGACTTCGTGAATGGTGCAGTAGTTGTTCTGGTAGAAGTCGATCATGACATCCTTCTCGGCTTTCTTTTCGATCTCCTTCAGCCAGCTTACCCACTTGCGCCGATCTTGGTTCTCAGCGGCCCTGTCAGCCGCGTGTGGTGCCAAACTGATGGAGTTGATGTTCATCGCAGGCAGCTTTGATTCGTAGATCATGTCGATGCACCACAGGAAGTTCCTGGCGAACTCGACCTCTCGATAGAGTTCTTTTAGCTCATTCTTGTCCTGACGGAAACAAGCTGTGTACGACTGATCCCTAGCATGCCTTTCACCGAGCAATGGCTGCAACCTCCTCATGATGAAGGAAACGCACATGAGCGAGTTGATTGCCCCGATGCACGCGTCAGAGATATCACTGGGGGTTGACCCACAGATCATCCAGCGCAAAAGATTGTGCTGGTTAGCTTCTTCATCTCTTCTCAGTGCATATGCGAGGTTCTTCCTCGATGCTCGCAGCTCATTCTGGTAGATCAGCCCAAGGTCCCAATTCTTCTGGTAGTCGTCCTTTGCGCCACGACCGTAGACTTAGAAGTCGAGCTTGGGGGGCTTGGCCACGCTCAACGTGAATACTTTCCCCCAGTTTCGATCTCTGAATTTCCCGATCGTGCCTTTCAAACTCTGCAGTTGTCACCACCTTCTCGACGATGAGGTTCTATCTGTGATGGATCTCAGCATATCTGCCCCTTCTATGCAGTACTTGGTGACGTTGAGCAGCTCAGGGTTCTTCGCTAGGAGTGATGCCTCACCGCAAAGTTGGTTCAGCGCCGCCACGATCTTCTACAGAATTCCCTCCAGCCAAGCATGCATTCGTCGGCAGAAAGTTGTCCGAAAACTTTGCTGGTAAATTCTAATGCAACCCTCATGGATTGCCCTTCTCCTTTCATCATTCCGCGGCACTTGGCAGAGTAATACGCTGAGTAGGCGTAGATAGCGGGGACGCCAATGTCCTCGATCCACTTTATGCACATGCCCAGGTCGCTGCCCATTTCCATTCTCTTGGGGATTCTTTTTCCCTCCTCGATGGCGTTCTTCACGAGGTTCCCCAAGAATATTGCCGCTTGCCTGGATTTCCCAACAGGCACGCAGAAGAACTCACTCGTATTGACGACGGTCGCATTGGCAGTCATCTTGATGATATTCTCCAGACCCGGGAAAACCCAAAATAAGCAGCTGCGAATAAAGCCACGGAATAGTCCCAATACGAGCCCAGCTTCTGATCGAGGTGAGGGACTGGCCCTACTCCTCGTCGAAACTTGAGGTTCGGGACTAGCCCAGCTCCCCGTTGAAACCAGAGGTTCGGGACTAGCCCAGCTCCTCAGTGGTACAGTCGGGGTGGTGCGAATTTCACACGCAGTAGCTTGATGCTTCCGCGATCTCCCTCGCGTAGTGCAAGCAAGAGCGAGTTTCAATGGTGCCGGCTGGAGGCACTGTGCTCGAGCACGAAAACGGTGGAGGATCACACCCACAATTAACGACGTGTACAACTGGGTTTCTTTGGTTTCCCGACCGGCACAAGGTCCATGCTCATGGTTTCCATTACATTTCTTAGACAACGAGCTGCCAAGGTCAAAATTCCATGAAACAACTCTCCATGGTTTCTTGATTGGCATGGGTTTCTTAGCATATCTTTGCTTCAAGCCATAGCGACGCCCATCAAACTCATGACTAATGCCATCATGAACAACCTCATGCAGTCTCTCGTCCTTCCAATAATCGCAACTTCCAGGCAACTCAAACAAAATCGCAGCTCGTTTCGTCATGGCATGCCGTTTGATTTCAACGAACCGTTCAAACAATCTCCAAAATTTCCTCTGTTTGGCCTCGATTTTCTCTGCGGTGTCAATTCCGCGAGTCTTGTTGAGGCGTGCCCATGATGATCCCCCCGTGCAAGGCCCGGCGAAGAACAACAAATCGGAAGGTTTAGTCAGTACATGTCTGGCGATTCTCCCCCCGTACTCGCTCAGTAAGTCATCGACCAAAGTAATGGTGACGACCTGCGGCCCGTTCTGGCGGGCAAGGGCAGTGAACCAGTTACGCGGTTCAGAACATGCCATCAGCACAATGGGCCGAGCCAAGTCAACACTGTATAAAGTGACGACTGTGCGAGTTCTCATACCAGGAAGCGAGACATGCACTGGAGCGCGAAGCACACCACCGTCATGTTTAACCATCGCGAGCTCAATACCCGGCGCTAACTGTGGTTTGTGCTTCACCGCAATGCGATACGGAACAAAACAACGACCAGGAACAGTTGCTCATGACTGATATGCAGACAACGCATAAGCAGCTTCAACCGGAGCAAAGTTTCCAAAGCAAGGTCGTTGACACATTTTAATTCAATGCGCTCGTTCGACAGTTCTTCAACGAATGCGGCCAGCACGGACTGCATGTCAACATCCCCGGACCCGACGTGAATTGGTCGTGGTCGTGGAGATCGCTCCCGCGCCGGTACAGCAACCGGTACGGGATGAAACTGCCAAACTGCGCGTTCAACCCATCCATCAATCCGCTCACACTGCAACCCAGGGTCAACCCTATCCTCGACCTTGAGCCATGACCCGTTCCTCAGAAACCAAGTGGAACGAAGCCACTTGCTCCCGAATGGTGTCACAACCGCGAGTGGAGGTTTCACACGCATCAATCTGGGTCCCTTGGCAACGACAACCGGATCATGTCCTTCATGCTCATGCAATCCCTCTTTGGATGTCAATCCGGACCACCATAGATCCGGGGGCATGATCGGAATGTGTGTGTGTACGGAAATGTGGGAACTCCGTCAACCGTTCCCGAAGCAGTCTGCATGGTCCCTTTTATGGGATCACACGTAGGTGTGAGCGCCTTGAGGGTATCCGGGTCAGACAGCAAGCTCGGGTCAAGTAGACCAATCTGCAAACATGCATGTTTCCACTTGCGTCCATCATTGAACGCCTTGGTGTAGATGTCAGCCGCCATTCTGTCGGTGACCTCATACGCCAAATACATGTAATCACGTGTGAACATCTCATGCATCCACGAAATGCTAACACCATGGCTTCTCTCAAGGTGGCGCATCGTGGGGTTTCTCCCCGATCGCACGACACCGATCATAGCCTTGTTATCGTCATAGAACACAAAGTTCGGTGACTTCTTGAGAATCCGCTCTAACAACTTTAGAGCAGGCATACCCATCGTTCTCATGGCAACATCGGCCGCAACTATTTCGGCCTCGGGGGTTGAGTGACTGACACAACCTTGTCTTTTTGAGCTGCCCGACAACGGGAACCGGGTATTAGGCCCTTGTATATTCAAGTGTCCACCAGAGGTGGAACGTAGCGAGTCGACGCATCCTGCAAAGTCAGCGTCCGCATACAAGGCCAAGTGCACATCATCCATAGGGTCTCCAACCCAACCGACCATGCGCCAATGTTTGGTATGATGCACATAGCACATCAAGTGATGCAAACCCCGATCATCGGAGTCAGTCCACCTATGCACGTTCCGTGCTAGGCGATTCACTTGCTGCAACAAATCGAAGCGAGCAATCCGCGCACCGTACAGCAACTTCATCAGTACGCTAGCGGCATGCGGAGCAAGGTGTCCACGCACGGGCTCCTTCATGGCCAACTCAGGAGTCCCTCCCCGCTGGTCCGGCACTGTGGCAGAACCGTCGGTGGGCACAAGATTGTTACACCAATTGCACACGACTGACGGCCCCTCTTTGGCAGGCTTCCGTGAGACGTGATTCTTTGTTTCTTCATGCAACTCAGGAGTCACAACCTTATTCAATTTTACATCGCCCGCCACCTCAAGATAGCGGTCGACACAGGAACGTAGGAACTGTTCCATGTCATAGGTCACCGTTGTTACGCGGTGTCCGTTCCCGAGAGTGACGTTTCCCTTGCTCTGATTACAACCAAGGTACATGTCAAGTCCAGTCTCGGGCTCAATCTTCAAACGTGTACGCAACATGCTCCATCCCTATGCAAGGTTCTTTTGCGGTCCTGCCATTTTGAAGTCGTCGACATACACAACCAGAACAAGCTGGAGCTTTTCATGAATGTACACTGAAGGCCATTCTTCACCGATGGGTTCAAAACCAACGGCGCGCACCGATTCACCACAGTGCTGCTCCCAGAATGTCCCCGCATCTGGGTGTCCGTACAGCGCCTTCCTCAACGGGACGACTGGTCTTCTGTGCTTACCCCATTTGCATTCACTCGGCACAGCCTCCGGTGGCAATTCAATCCAACACGGCGTGCCTCTCAAGGTGGCCTGGATGTACGCTTGAACAGCGTCGGCCATCTGCGCATCCCAACCGTCATGACAACCCAAAAAATCCGCCCAACGCGAGGCCTCAAACGAAGCAGGAGAGTTCCCCAAATCTTGAAACATCGCAGCTTCAAAGCTTTGATTCTTCACTTGGTTCCCCAGCAACACGCCTCTACCCTTGAACTTCCTTTTAGGATCACCAACAGGCAACTGTGAGTGCTTTTCAACGCAAATGCCATGTGCGCGAGCCATGTGTATCTCTTCTCCTTTCGCTTTTGCCTCCTTGGCTACAGCGTCATATTCACGCACTGCGCCAAGATCGAAGACGCCCTGGTCGATTAATCCCGACCATTCTTTCTTCATCGATGCCAACGCATCAGGGTTGGTCAGCATTTCTTTCCGGCCAACCGGCCTGGACACTAAAGCGTCGAAGAATCGTACAACTTTCACGGCTTTCTCTCTGTGCTGTATTCGCTCAGACGTCACGCACGGCATCGATGGGTATTTCTTGGCTTCACCGTTTTCACCTATTGCAGGCATCGCGAGTGGCACTTTTCCAGAAACAACCTCAGCAGACTCCTCCCATTCATACCAGGTAAAATCCGTCGATTCGTCGATCGTTGGATCTGTCCCCGATGTCGTCTCAGCTTCGTCTTTCTGACGCTCCATGACTGATGCAACTGCCTTCGTCCAATTTGGAGTCGACTTTGATCGCTCCTCTGATTTGAACTTCCAGGCGTAAATTACTACCAGACACTCAAATTCTTTCTCAAGCTGAACGTTTCGTCTCAAGACGTCTTGGGATTGCTTGGAATCCATGAGAACAACCACTCCGTCAGCAGGATTTACAACAATCCTGACCCAATCAAGTTCAGCCAAGTGTTTCCCATCCATTGGGTTCTTGATCTTTGATATGTTCTTCCGCAATCCCCAATTGTACTGCCATTCAACTCCACCCCAGCGGTTTCGAAGCATCGCTCGAATTCTCTTACCACCGGGCATCTGCGATGTCTGTGCCTCTGCCGGCGCAGAAATCTCGGGTTCCTTACTCTTGGGATCGTCTTTCTTCTTCTTACCACCACCCTTCACCTCGGCCTTTTCTTCCTCGGTGTAGTACTTTCTCATCATTGCCCATTCATCGGGAGTGTACTCTGGTGGTCTCGTCGTCTTCATTAGCCTGAATCCATCTTTCCCGACAGGATATGGTCTCCCGGCCTTATCGATCTTCACCTCCTTACCATCATCGTTGACGTACGTGATGCCATCCCCAGGTAGCCCAGCTGACACATGTGGAAGGTCGGGCTTCTTAACTTCTCCATCGCCCTTGGCATGTCCGGACATGCCCAACAACCCCTTGCATCTGGGATAGGTGTACATCGATCATTGGATCACCAAAAGACGGAAAGAGAATCGAACCTGGCATTAGTGACGAATTAGGGGTCAGATTCGATGATGATGACAGTCACCCTCTTGTCTACCCTAGTCGAATTAGCTTGGGGTCCTCCCTCAGCGCGTTTCACTACTGCTCGTTCACGATGTCCATCTTTACTGCTAGAGGCTTCCTGTGTCTCCAGCTTCTTGAGCGCACGTAGTTCCTCGTTGTCAGCATCAAGTTGACGAACAAAACTCTCTTCTTGCTTGAGTGTCGCCTCCCTTTCCTTCAGTTGTCCCTGAAGCTCATGCATCTCCTCGAGGTACTCATCATACACTCCCTTAGCTGTCAATCTCCAGTACTCGGCCTCCTTCGACTTCTCGTCCATCGTGCACCGTTCTTCTTGTTTTGCTTCTTTGACCTGGGCTAACTCCAGGATCGCATCTTGACGATGACCACCCTCGATAGCAATCATCTGGTCCTTCATCGACACGTCGGATTCATACTGTTTGACGATCTCTTCCTTCTCGCGAAGTAAGCAATCTGCTCTCTTCGATTCTTGTTCCGCGAATATTGTAACGTCGTTCAGTCTCGCCATCAGCTGTTCCCTGGAGTCCTCCATAGAGTACGTCTCGGGGCGTTTGACGAGTGCGTGCTCCAACTGTGATTTTAGACTTTGGACCATCTCCTCCTCGTTGAACTTCTCGATAGATGTAGACGATTCGATGCCTCTGATCTGTT